>RWGY01000962.1:0-143638 GCA_007726485.1 Eragrostis curvula
ATTAAAAAAAAAGCCAAATTTTGTCATGATACATTTCATATCATCTTTCACCTGTAAAAAAAGATTTAAGGCCAAACCATATTATGACCCTCGTTTTGGTTCGAAATCTAAACAATCACTTCATAAGTTTATGGATCTTCTTCGAGGATGCTCCGATTTGTAAACAATGTACGTGACAACTTTTGCGAAACATTTTCTACAATTTACCATGGCCTCCACGTATGATTTCATGACACCAGTACGAGTCTCGTAATTTTTAGACTTCGTTTGAGTTTTATAAAAATAAAATACAATTTGACTCCATGTTCAACCTCATATTTCATGTACAAGATGCACGATTTTTCTGTTCATTTCATGGTTACACCCTCACATTGGACTCAGGAATATGAAGATCATTATTTGAGTCACTATATTTTAATATTTGAGTCACTTGTAGTTCAAATTTGAATTATCTTCAATATATACTTTAAATGAAATAATTTACTAAAATATAACAAACAAATCGGGAAAAATACCATATTTGGACATGGAGTAACATGCAATCGTATATTGCTGTCAAAAAAAAAAAGAGACCAAAACCGGTTTTTAAAAAAAAAGTTTGCCGAGTGGTTCTACCTGGCACTCGGCAAACCACTGAGTTTGCCGAGTGTCTAACCCTGGCCCTCGGCAAACCTCTAAGTTTGCCGAGTGCCTGACGCATGGCACTCGGCAAACGTTGACGGGGCCGGCGCCGTTTCCCACCTGGCGCTCGTGCGTGGCACGTGCCCCTGTTTGCCGAGGGCCAAACAAATTGCCGAGAGCTTTCCTAGGTTTGCCGAGTTCCTTCTCTGCTGGCACTCGGCAAACCGGAGCTGTGCCGAGTGCCGTATGTTTGCCGAGTGCCTCCGTGTTGGCACTCGGCAACTAGCTTGTTTGCCGAGTGCCCGACGAAAAGCGCTCGGCAAACATTTAGCCCTCGGCATAGACCCGGTTTCCCGTAGTGTTTACTGTTCATTCACGGGTTCCTGGACCGGTTTTTCTCAAACCGGAATGAACAGCCCTGACTCCTACCTAAAGCATGAACCCAGTTTCTCTGCCCACAAAAAATAAAAGTGCAATTGGCAGTCAGAATGATGGTAAAAACACAATTTTTCGCAAAATAAAAAGGCCTTTGCCAGACACAACAACCTGCCGTCCCGCTGCGCACCTCCCAATGGCTAGTGTCACGTTCTGGCCGTTGCTGGCTCCCGTACGGGTCAGCTTGCTGTAATGCCATGGCAACTAAGAATATGCAGCTGCTCACACCGTGGCCCTGGCGTGGTTATGCTCTGATAGCGCGCCACGCCGCGTGCTAGGAGAGCCTGCTGGGGGATCGGACTGATAGCTAGGCATCTGGAGGAAGAAGACGCTCGGCCGGCTGTGGACAGCGGTGACGTTGCTCGATCGATCTCCTGTTCCTGATGCACGTCCCAGGCTATTTTTCGTCGTCACTCTCCTGCGGCAGGCATCGTACGGCCCCTGTGCTCGGCTCGCCAAGAGAGATAAATGGCCAACACGCCGAGGCGCACGCGTCATCGATGATAGATAGATAGATAGCCTCGTCGCCACTCACCATGAGTCTCGGGGTGTTGGTTTTCCTTTTCTGTTGACCTGCGGGCAACAAATTCTGTTATAAACACGGAAAGGTACAAAACAGAATCAGAAATAAGGGAAACAAATTAGGAGTCCGTTTTCTGCCTTGATCGGGAGGCAAACCGAAGTGTTTCTATCTAGGACTCGGCCCCGGGCCCACAGAGCGAACCTATAAGAAGAGAGGGTACCCCTAGGGTTCCCTCACGCCATCTTTCCACCTCTACCGATCAATTGAGCGCTCTGGAGGGTCTGGAAGCCCGAGTCCTCCATCGCCGCCCTGCTGTGGGGCATACTCGGTACCGTCCAGCAGGCAATCGCTTGAAGACGCTCAAGGAACGACTACGCTACATCCCTGAACGTTTTCGTCATCAAGCTCTCGCCATGGACGCCACCTCTGCTGGTATTGATCTAACCGAACCCTAATTCCGCATTAGATTAATTAATCTAGATGTGATCTGTTATTGACTAGATGATCCTGTTTTAGCCCTAAGTATTGTTTTGATCTAAGTTAATTTAGTTCTAACAATTGGTATCAGTTAGCCTAATCTAGTCGATTAGATCCTCTAGTGTTTATGTCAGTGGTTCGGTTCCTATGCTAGATCCTTCATGTTTTAGTCAGTTAAAGTTTTAATTGCTTGATCTAGCCCTAGACAGAGGTGTTTCAGTTAAGTTTAATCATGTTTCAGTCTCTGTTTAGTCAAGTTTTATGCTACTGCGCACTAAGATTGTTCGTGTTTTTAGTTATTCTTTAGATCTTTCTATGTGCAGTCAGCAATTAGTCATGTTTTAGTTAGCACAGTAAGTAATTAGATTAAGTTTAGTTCATGTTTGAGTATTTACAGTAAGAAATTCAGTAAATGGCTCATGTTTTTTAGCAGTTAGGGTTTCGTTTTCATTAATCTAAGTTGCCATGTCACACGAATTTGATGCGCACCTAAGCTAAGCTGGGCTCTAGGGTTGGAACTCACACATCCTAACCCTAACCCTAACCCTAACCCTAACCCTAAGCTAACCCTAAGATGAGAGGTCTTACCTCTCGGGTTGTCGTCGTCCTTCGCCGCACTCAGATCCACCGCGCGCGGATGGCGGCGCCTCTCCCCTTCCCGGTTGCCGTCGAGCTCTCCGCCTCTGGCGCGACCTCACCGCGCATCAGATCCGGGCCGCGCGGCCTCAGATCCGCCGCGCGGGCTCCTCGGCACGCGCACGGGCCTTCGGGCCGTCGCTGTCGTCGCCGCTGCGCCTACGGGTTGCCGCCGGGCTGACGTCGTCGCCGCCGCGCGCGACGGTCACGCCTCAAGGCACCACGGTCGAGCTGCTCGACGGAGCCGCGCGCGATTCACTCGCACGCGCGCACCGGCGAGCAGTTCCCGTGGCGCCATGGCGGCCGCGCGGCGTCGAGGTGGCGCTCCGGCGTCGCGCCGCGCTCCGGCGTCGCCGCCGCAGCGTCGGGAGCGGGGGAGCGGAGTGAGGAAGTGAGTGGAATGGAGGCTAGGGTTTCGGCCGGCGTTTTTATGCCGAGACCGTCACGCCTTGGCCGTCCGATCCGCTCCTCCCTCAATCCGACGGCGCGCAGCCCTGGCCATGGTTGGGCTGGGCCAGATGCGCCGTGCGGGCGCGCGCGCGGCGGGCCGAATTCGCGGCCCGCTCGCTGGTTTTTGGGCCTCCGCCCTGTCTGCCCTTCAGCCGGCCTGCCAGCCCCGTGCGCGCGTTAATTTTCGTGCGCACGTGTGCGTGTTAAGCTGGGCCGGGCCGCGCGAAAATCTGAGATGGGCCGCGATTTCAAATTGCGGCCTGCGCGCGCGAATTAAGCGTTTTATTTATTCTTTTAAGCTTTAAGCATTATGTTTAAGCACTTTTAGCCTGTAAATTAATGTTTTAAGCTAAGTTTTCAGTAAGTAAATTTCAGATGTTGGTGTTTTATGTTAATTTAAGTCTAAATCCACCAGTATACTTTGAGATGCCTCTATTTAAATGGATCCACCGTGAAGTTTATTTAGAGTAAACTTGTGATTATTTCTGACCACCGTTGATTGATCATGAGTATTTTAAGTTAAATTTCGTTTGTTTTTCCCCACCGGTGATGCAAATTGAAATTTATTTGTGTGATTTTAATCAGACCACCGTAGGGTTTTAATCATGCACTTAATTTCGCATTTCATTGTATATCATTACTAAGCTAAGTTTTCTCTTATTTTCAGTGACGAACGTCAATGCTGCTGCCTCTGTTCTCAGCAACATCGAGAACCTCAACGGGGCAAACTTTTCGGACTGGAAGAGCAAGGTCACTACATGCTTGGCATGGAATGATCTCGATATGGCTCTAAGGGAGGAGAAGCCCGCTGCTCCTGAGGCTGGACAAGCTGCTACGCCTGCTTTTGAGAAGTGGGAGAAGTCCAACCGTATGGCTCTCATGGTCATGACTGGCACCATCAGCCCTGGCATTAAGGGTGCTCTCCCCACTAAGAATTCAGAGGGACATGACTACACCGCTAAGGAGTTCCTCGCTAAGGTTGAGGAAAATTTCAAGAGCTCCTCTAAGACCTATGCCAGTACTCTTATCATGAAGCTAGTCTCTTCTCAGTACACTGGCACATCTGGCATAAGGGAGCACATCTTGAACATGTGTGACATGGCTCATAGGCTTAAGGAGATGAAGATGGAGATCTCTGATGGTTTCCTCGTTCATTTCATCATGACGTCCTTGCCATCTACCTTCAACGCCTTCAAGATCAACTACAACACCAACAAGTCCGTCTGGACTATCAGTGAATTAATCAGCTATTGTGTTGAGGAAGAAGAGCGTATCAAAACTGAGAAGATGAAGGATGTTGTGAACATGGTTGGCAACCTTAGTCTCAACTCCACACCTAAAAACCAGCATGAGGCCAGCAGCAGCAAGCAAGGTCAGAAGGGGGGAGCGAAGCATAAGAACAAAGGCAACAAGAACTTTGCTCCCAAGAACAACAACAAGTTCAAGAACAACCACTCCAAGGGTGGTAAGATGTTGTGCTCCTTCTGCGACTCTCCTAAGCACCTTCAGAAAGCCTGTCCAGGCTTTAAGGAATGGTTGAAGCAACAAGGTAATTTTAAGTTTGATGTTGTTTCTTTTATTGATGAGTTATTCTTAGCAGATTTTTCCCCTAATACTTGGTGGATTGACTCAGGTGCCACCGTGCACATTTCTAATTCATTTCAGGCATTCCGTTCGATCCGAACTATAAGAAGGGGGGAGCGAAACCTAAGAGTGGCTAATGGGACGGCCGTTGAAGTTGAAGGCGTTGGAAGCTTCAACTTAGAGTTGCCAGGAGGCTTCCAGCTTCGTTTAGAAGATGTCCTTTATGTTCCTAGTTTAAAGAGAAA
Source organism: Eragrostis curvula (assembly GCA_007726485.1). Taxonomy (NCBI): domain Eukaryota; kingdom Viridiplantae; phylum Streptophyta; class Magnoliopsida; order Poales; family Poaceae; genus Eragrostis; species Eragrostis curvula. The sequence goes on from RWGY01000962.1 coordinate 4,972, forward strand.
TTTGATTTCCGTATCAGCTTTAGATGATTCTGGACATGTGTGTGAGTTTGGCAACAAACAATGTGTGATTAAGTTTAATGAGATTAGTGTCGGTCTTGCTAGTCGGCAAGGCATGCTTTATATGCTCTCTCTTAATGATTCTGTGATGAATGTTACTACAAATAAGCGTAAGCGTGATAATGAGACCTCTTCGCAATTGTGGCATTGTCGCCTTGGCCACATTTCGAGGGGGAGAATTGAGCGTCTCATTAAAGACGAAATAATAGAGAAATTAGACTTCTCCAATTTAGAGCAGTGCATCGACTGCATTAAGGGAAAATATGCTAAGACAATTAAGAAAGGAGCTACTAGGAGTACGGGCGTGTTAGAAATAATTCACACAGATATCTGTGGCCCTCTCTCAGTAACTTCGGTAGATGGCTATGATTCTTTTATCACCTTTACCGATGATTATTCCCGTTACGGACATATCTACCCCATAAGAAAGCGTTCAGATGCGCTAGAAATATTTAAGATATATAGACTTGAAGTTGAGAAACAGCATAACACCTCCATTAAGATTGTGCGGTCAGACAGGGGTGGAGAATACTACGGGAAACATGCTGAATATGGTCAAATTAAGGGACCGTTCGCTAAATATTTAGAAGAAAATGGCATTAAGGCACAGTACTCCATGCCTGGAGAACCACAGCAAAACGGAGTGGCTGAGCGGCGTAACCGCACATTAATGGACATGGTAAGAAGCATGCTCAGTCATTCTAGTCTACCTGTTGAACTATGGTTAGAGGCATTAAAGACAGCTGCCCACATACTTAATCGGGTTCCATCTAAGTCAGTTCCCAAGACACCTTTTGAGCTGTGGAATGGGAAGAAACCGTCACTTAATTATTTAAAGGTGTGGGGCTGTCCCGCTGAGGCTAAGCTATTTGATCCTCAGCATAAGAAATTAGACTCTAAGACAGTGAGTTGTCACTTTATCGGATACCCTGATAAGTCTAAGGGATACCGATTCTACTGTCCTGGTCGCTTCACTAAGTTCGTTGAAACCAGACAGGCTGTGTTTCTTGAAAACTCGGAAATTGGTGGTAATTTCCCGAAGAGGGATATAAGTTTAGAAGAACTGCGGGTCAACCTTCCTGATCCGGATTATCAAACACCTGTGTTTCAGTTCGTACCGCCAGTTATTCCTCAGATAAGTAGCACAGTGGCGCCCACTGTCACTCAGGCGCCAGTAGTTCAGGCGCAAGAAATGCAGGCGCCAGAAGTCGTGGTCCCGGCGCCAGACGTTGGGCACGAGGCGCCAGCAGCAGAGGTGCAGGCGCAAGAAGCGCCATTAGTAGAACCTCCACCGGTCCCTGAACCTGCCGCGATCGAACCATTAAGAAGATCTGTCAGGGAAAGGAGATCGGCTATTCCTGACATTTACGAGACATACTTAAGTGAGGACTTGTACGATGTCGGGAACATGAACGACCCTGCCAATTTTAAGGAGGCAGTTCAGAGTGAGAATTCCACTAAATGGATTGAAGCCATGGAAGAGGAGCTTAAGTCTATGAATTCCAATCAAGTATGGGACTTAGTAGAAATTCCCGATGGAGTCAAACCAGTGGGCTGTAAATGGGTCTACAAGACCAAACGTGACTCTAAAGGGAAAGTCGAAAGGTTCAAAGCTAGACTCGTTGCTAAAGGGTTTACGCAGAGGGAGGGGATCGATTACAACGAGACCTTCTCTCCTGTGTCTTCCAAAGATTCTCTTAGAATTATCATGGCAATTGTAGCTCATTTTGATATGGAGCTGCATCAGATGGATGTTAAGACTGCGTTCCTGAATGGAAATTTAGATGAGACTATTTATATGGTTCAGCCGGAAGGTTTTACCATTAAGGGTAAAGAGAATATGGGATGCAGATTAAGGAAATCCATTTATGGCCTTAAGCAGGCGGCCAGAATGTGGAACTTTAAGTTTGATGAAGTAATTAAGAGATTTGGATTTAAGAGTAATGATGTGGATCCTTGTATCTATATCAAATCCAAGGGTGGAAAGTTAATAATCCTAGTGCTGTATGTTGACGACATACTATTAGCCTGCAACGATAAGAATATGTTACATGAGACTAAGAACTTCTTGTCATCTCATTTTGACATGAAGGATCTAGGTGAAGCCTCGTATGTACTTGGCATTGAGATACACCGAGATAGAGCCAAAGGAACACTAGGATTATCTCAGAAAGCATATATTGAGAAAATGCTTAAGAGGTATCAGATGGATAAGTGTAATACATCTCCTGTCCCATTTCAAAAAGGGCGATAAGCTTCATAAAGGTCAGTGCCCTAAGAATGATTTAGAAAAGAAAAGAATGTAGAACGTTCCTTATGCATCGGCTGTTGGAAGCTTGATGTATGCGCAAGTCTGTACGCGTCCAGACTTGGCATTTGCAACCGGAGTTTTTGGTCGATATCAGTCTAACCCAGGATGGGCTCACTGGGTAGCTGTTAAGAAGGCATTAAGATATTGCCAAGGCACTAAGGATTACATGCTCACATACAAGAGGACAAACGACCTTCGGGTTGAATGTTACACGGATGCCGACTTCGCTGGTGATAAGGATGAATTGAAATCCACTTCTGGATATGTTTTCACACTAGCGGGGGGAGCGATTTCATGGAGGAGTGCTAAGCAGTCAGTAACAGCTGGATCTACAATGCAAGCTGAATTCGTGTCATGTTACCATGCCTCGGGACAGGCAATGTGGCTTAAGAATTTTATTCCGGGATTAAGGATTGTTGATAGTATCTCGAGACCTATCACAATGCACTGTGACAATCAAGCCGCAGTTTTCTTTAGCGGTAATGAAAAGATAAGTAGTGCTTCCAGGCACATCGACCTCAAGTTTCTTATCGTTAAAGAAAGAAACCGGGACCGCATAATTAAGATTGAGCATATTGATACTGAGTTAAATATAGCGGATCCGCTTACCAAAGGTTTACCACCACACCTTTTCGAAAGACATGTCGTTTATATGGGTCTGGTGGATAGCTTTGATAAGGTCCTGGTTTAAAGGGCCGTTAATCTTCCCCAAATAAGAGTAAGAGTCCTGACAAAGTTTTCTAGTGGAGGCTATGGGTAATGTTGTCCCAGTGTGACGTGGTCCGCTGATGACGCATTGGTCTGGTGCTTGCTGGTTTACTGAGGAGGGATTTAGTTTAAAGTTTAAGAGTAAGTTAAGTTTAAATTTGTCGACCTTTGGTCAAGGGGGAGAATGTTGGTTTTCCTTTTCTGTTGACCTGCGGGCAACAAATTCTGTTATAAACACGGAAAGGTACAAAACAGAATCAGAAATAAGGGAAACAAATTAGGAGTCCGTTTTCTGCCTTGATCGGGAGGCAAACCGAAGTGTTTCTATCTAGGACTCGGCCCCGGGCCCACAGAGCGAACCTATAAGAAGAGAGGGTACCCCTAGGGTTCCCTCACGCCATCTTTCCACCTCTACCGATCAATTGAGCGCTCTGGAGGGTCTGGAAGCCCGAGTCCTCCATCGCCGCCCTGCTGTGGGGCATACTCGGTACCGTCCAGCAGGCAATCGCTTGAAGACGCTCAAGGAACGACTACGCTACATCCCTGAACGTTTTCGTCATCAAGCTCTCGCCATGGACGCCACCTCTGCTGGTATTGATCTAACCGAACCCTAATTCCGCATTAGATTAATTAATCTAGATGTGATCTGTTATTGACTAGATGATCCTGTTTTAGCCCTAAGTATTGTTTTGATCTAAGTTAATTTAGTTCTAACACGGGGATCGCCGGCCGGCAGTAGGTGCTTGTCGGAATGCTTAAAGTGAAGGCCAAGGAGCTGTAACGGCTGCTGATGAGAGCATGGCGCAGCCCAAGGTCAATCGGCCGTGTAGGATGGCTCAGCAACCCGTGGTCTGTTGTCCACAGCTCTGAGTCTATCACTGGTACTGGCCGCCGGCGACGATCCTGGTCGGAACGCGTGAAGCTGATGAGAGCATGGAGACGGAGGGTGCTCGGCACTGGGATGAGAGGAGGTGAAGCCGCCAGAGATATGTACCTGCTGTCGAACCTGGTGGTGCGTCCATGGGTGGCGCCGAAAGTTGGGCGGCGGCGGCGGCGGCATTTCCGCAAACAGGTAGGGGGTGTCCTCAGGGGAAGGCGACGTGTGCCATTTGGGCCGCAGGAAGCGGATCGGACGGCTCACAGGCAACCAGGGGCCGGTCGTCATTCGAAATAGAGACCGCCTCTGGGGTCGCCGGAAACGCTGACTCGATCGGTTCGTGCCGCAAGGACTCTGGCCGCTCCACGCCTCCCTCCCCCAATTCCGACGTGAAACACCGCCTCTTCTTCTTGCCGTTGTTCGCCGGAACGCCGCGGCTCCCCTGGGCGCGTACGTTACTCTCTCCTCCTTGCTGGAGGCGGCGGGCGGAGGTGAACGGCAGCTGGACATGGCGAGGGGCCCGTGTACTGGGCACACATGCTTGCCGAGCGCCACCGCAGGACAGCCGTCTCAAGTCATCAACGCAAGCAGAACAGTGACCGGCCGGAGTCCGGACTAAGATGCCGAATTGTTTGGGCTGTGCAACTGGTGCCCTGGTGATCAGCCGCTGCGATGAGAGAGGATGGTCGGCCACACGCCGGCGTCAACGAGGATGCTGTGGCGCTTGCTTGCTGATTGTAGTGACGGGGATCGGGAGCACGACGCTTGCCCGGCTGATCGAGGTCACAGCCCACCTCCTGACCAAACGCTTGTCTTCTCCTCCTGCTCCGTTTTCCTGCGCGTTGCTGGATCGATCGACCTCATGTTCCCCGGCAAGTAGTACCTATCATCAGGTCAAACGTCTCCGGCCTCGCTATGCTTTCGCCGTCCTTCCGCTGCATCATGTTAGGCGTACGTCGCGTGCGCTCGCGCTCGTGGGTCGGAGGCACAGGTGGACAGGACAGCGGTGCTACTTTCACACACGCCCGAGGGGTCTAATTGTCCGAGGTAGAAACTACATACAAGGTGCCGGCAGAAAGGGCAACACTGGTACATGACCAACAAGCCTGTGAGCTACGACTCGTCCATAGAAAATGTACGCGTTAAACGATTTTGGCTGCAGACGACTCAGTATCACTACTCCTACTATGCTGTGCTCTCATTTGTCTCGTCGTTCCCCAAGAAAAAAAATGTCACGATGCAGTTTCATGTAGGTTGGTCGGTTCTCTCATAATTTGATTATGAGTCAGTTCTGCATTGGTGATCATTGAGCATGTCAGAACTCAAGTATGCGTCTTGCTTGGAAGATAACGTTGCGAGTTGACATCTCTTAAACCAGGAGTTTCCCCATCGCTTGTTCTGTATTCAAAGTAAACACTTTCGCTATATGTTTGTCGCAAGAAAAAATAACACCCTGATATGTATTCTGCTGGAATGTCCGTTTGCAGACCTATCAAATGTAGAGCAGTTCCAGCGTGATACCATGCGACCGAATGAAAAGCTAACATAGCTAAAGACCCATCAACATCATGTCATGTCAGTGGAGAATAAGGATGTCACTAGTCATGAGTACATATCGATGATCTTGGCCAGCATGTCAGCTATTGTATGTCAGCCGGCAGTACGCCAGGGGAATCGGTTCCATTCCCAATACCTCTCACTCACATTATGGGGATCACACAAATATAGCAAACACAATATACTCCATATAGCTCAGAAGGCACCATCGTCTTATTCAAGTATAACATATATAAAGACTTTCTAGAGATCCAAATGCTTTCAAGTCTCAACCCTAAAATGTTTATCGGACTAGGCACCAGTGATATCCTTATTTATAAACTATTGTTCCCCTTGATTCGAATGAGGACATGGCTTAACTAGGCCAAGTACAAGTGATATGAAGATCTCTAGTAGTGCGCATGTGATCTCTAGCAGGTGCTATGGTCGGTGTGACACATCAGATGCAAACCCAAAGAATCAATCAATTTGTCAGACATCAGCTCATATTTCCATTGTTCCTCTCATACTAACAACACTCGTATTATTATTCTTCTACATCAATCCAAAGCTCTTAATAAGGCAAGTACTAAGTCACCTCAGGTACGGCTTGGGTCATGCTTTCTCCATCCTCCCACCGCGCCCTAGCTGGCACGTCATGCTCGATGTGGGCATGATGCTACCGGTCTTCGGCGCAGTCGGCGTTCTCGCGCGCTAACAGAGTGTCCCAGATGGCTAGTCTTGCTGGCGTGACACACGCCGAGGTGCACACGTCATCGTTTGACACAGACCGCCGAGACCTTCGCCACCACTCGCCATCAGGCTTGGGGGGATCGGTGGCGCAGGCGGGCAAGACAATCTCATCAGGAGACCTTTCTATAGTCTCCCCCTCCTAGTTCAAGTTGTGCACAAACAGAAACAGAGTTCTACCCGTGAACAAACAGAGCAAGGCAAGAACACAAAACCACACCAGAGCTCTCATGTTACGAAAGGTTACGAAGGTCCAACAGGTGCGAGCCGATGCTTTGCAAATTATGCAAGGAGAGAATGGATTTGACACTGACCTAGCCATCTGTAACTCCTGAAACTAGTACTGAGAAACCAAAAAATATGGTTTGATCCTGAAAGACGCATCAGCACATATTTCTGCTACCCAGAACAGGCACACAACAGCACGAACTACTGCACAGGATTACACGACTTTTTCTCTCTATTTAGTGGCACAAGTAACTTTAATTTTCTACCAATCAACTAATTAAGCCATGTGCTCATTGAACGGGTGTATTTGGCATAAATAGGGATCTCTGATTCTAATCAACGCAGCAAGCCCCTATCGACACCCCGGGATAGCGTTGCTGCCTCCGTTGCACGCCGTGTTCTGGACGTCGCTTGACCTCCTGTTCCTCAGGCATGTCCCTGGCTATTTTTCGTCGTCATTCTCCTGCCACAGGCGTCGTGCTCCTGTGCTCGGCCTCGTTGTGGTCCGCTTGTTCGCGCGCCATTGGATGAGAAAGAGCGCCACCGTGCTAGATCGGCTCAGCATCCCGTGGTCTGTTGTCCAAGGCTCTGAGGCACCGGTCACTGACTCACTGGTGCTGACCACCGCCGGAGAAACGCCCAAAGCTCAATCCTACGGCTCCTCCGCTGAGCATGGCGCACGAGAGGCACGATCAAGCTCAGTCCAAAGCTGGAGACCGGGCTGACAAGCTTGGCGCGCCCAAAGCTCTGGCTCCCCCATGGACATGGCGTCACCAGCCGGTTGCTGCAAGATCTGCTCATAGAGGAGGTGAAGCCGCCGAAGATCTCTACGTGCTGTCGGGCCGCATATGGTGGTGCGTCAATGGGTGGCGTCGGAGCTTGGGCGGCTGCGGCAATTCCGCAAACTGGTGAGGGGATGTCCTCAGGGGAAGGCGGCGTGGCTAATTTAGGCCGCAAGAAGTTGATCGGACGGCTTACAGGTAACCAGCGGCAGTCGCTATTTGGATTAGCGACCGCCCCAGGGGTCGCAAGAACTGCAAGCTCCGGTTCACGCCGCGGATCGCCTGACCGCCGCAGGTACTTTGGCGGCTCCACGCTTCCCTCCCCCAACTCCGGCAAGGAACGCCGCTCCCCTGTGTACGTTCCTCTCTAGATGCTGGTGAGGATGAAGTTGAGCGCCACAGGTGGTCGTCGAGCTCGACCTCACGCGCCTTCTTGCCGCCGGCGAGCTCGAGCTTGCGCGCCTTGATGACGGCGGTGAGGTATTGGTTGACGTGCGCGACGCTGCGTGATATAGCGTGTTCTCCATGCACGCCTTGATGACACAAAACATACTCGTCCCCATATGGGGACGTCCCCAGGTTGGGATTAGAGTACTTTAGAGTGGTTTGGATTAGGGTTTAGAGTGGTTAGGATTAGGAGTTAGGGGTTCAGATTAGGGGTTAGGGGTTCGGATTAAAGTTTAGAGGTTTAGATTAGGGTTTAGGGGTTAGGATTAGTGTTTAGGGATTAGGATTAGAGTTTAGAGTGGTTTGGATTGGGTTTAGAGGGTTAGGGGTTCGAATTAAAGTTTAGAGGTTTGGATTAGGGTTTAGGGGTTAGAATTAGAGTTTAGAGGATAGGATTAAGGTTTAGAGGTTTGGATTTCGATGACGTGACCTATCTAGAGCCGTCCTATAAAGTGGGGGATGTCCCTCTAAGAGGACGATGTCCGGGTTGCCTTGATGACGACGGCCCAGCCACTTGTTGCACCACCACACGGAGGCGAAGGCGTTCTCGGGGAGCCACCTGGTGAGCGTCGCCCAGGATGGGCAGCAGCCGTCCGTGGATGGAGCGCAACACCCACCCACCCATCCATGTGCTGCGCCACCCACGTCTCGCCATCGGAGTTATAGATGCCGTCGCCGAGGAGGTCCCAGAACACGGCGTGCCAGAAGGGGCCCTTGGGGTAGTTGTCGAATGAAGCGCACCTTGAGGACGGACACATGTACTGTGGCCGCCTCTTCGTGGCACAGACACCGCCTTCCTTAGTTCCTTTCTATCGCTGGAGGAGCGCCGTGTCCTGGGCGTTGCACAATCGCATGGGTGCCACGCCGAGAGGTACTTATATGAACACTTCATAGAAGATGATGGCAGAAAGGGCAACACTGGCATGATCAACAAGCCTATCTGAGCTACCAAACGTCTGCAGAAAATGTACTTATTAAAATATTTTGGCTGAGCAGGACGATTGAATACTAATAACCTTATCACTAGCTAGATTCACTACTACGCAGTTTCAGCTATAGGTTCGAGGGTTCAATGTTTGAATTTCGAGTATGCCAAGTTTGAAGTCCGCCTCTTGCTTGGCGATTTGGAAGGTAACATTGTGAGTGCGGCATCTCCTGATTAAATATGAGACTGACTGAAAACGTACCCATCGCTTGTTCAATATGTATTTCAAAATACATACGGTCACTAGATGTGTTTCAAAAGAAAAAATAAAGAATATGCTGATTTTATTGTACTTAAGCATGTCCTATGGATATCATCGAGCGTGTGTTTACCATTTGATATTGTGCATGAATGTCTATTTACAGACATATCAATTCTAGAGCAACGCATATTGATATCATGCGAGCAGCAGGTGAAGATACTATAGCTACAGATGTCTCAACAGCATGTACTGACTGTGGAGGACAACCTATTGCGGTGAGGCTCCGTTGACGCCAAAACCTGTCTGCTTGGGCCCGCACGCAACTTTATGTTCAGATGGAGTATGTCAGGGGGACCGGTTTCATTCCCAATACCTCTCATGCACACTAGCGGGGATGGAACAATCTAGCAAACGATGCACAACATCTTCCATAAACCTCAAAAGGCAGGCATCGTCATGTTTTCAAGTATCATATATAGCGACCTTTTGGATGTCCAAATACTCTTCAAAAATAAAATTTTGATCGGACTGGGTACTAGTGATATCCCTATTTATAAACCATTTCCCCCCATGGTTCGATAATAAGGACATGGCTTAACTAGTCCAGGTACAAGTGCTGCTGTGATCTATATGCATGTGGTCTCTACTATTTTGCAGGTATTATATATGGTGGGTGGGAAACATCAAATGGAAACCCAGAGCATGAATCAATTTATTGGACATCAGTTCCTATTTTCTGCTATTTACCTCATATATATACTAACTACACTAGAATTATTCTTGGACATGAATCCAAAGTTCTTAAAGTATGTGACCTTTTTTCCTTTGATGTTTTAAGTATGTTGTAATATTGTAAAATTATTAGAGTATTTATGCAGATTGGCCAAATGCTTCAAATTTTTTTCCTATATAGCGATTCCAGAACAAATGTACTTCTTAGTGCACACATTTGTGAAACCACTGGTGACAGCCACCAAATTGTGACTGGCGCAGCTAAACATCTAACTGGTTCAGCCTTGAAAATAAAAATATCAAGTCACGTATAGGAAAAACTCTTCCTACAAGAGAGCAGAGGTTTATTGAAAACTCTTCCACCGATGCACAGTGCCAAAGATGAGTACGCTCAAAATTCGGTTCAAAGTTCCCATCTAGAGAGATATGCAGAAGTTGAGCCGGGCTGCGGAACCTAATCTAGTAGTTCAAAACGCGTTATAAAGTTTCATTGTAGAATGCATATTGTGGACCCTCTGGAGTTTGCTACTTTCCTCCATCTCCACTGCTGGATAGTCAAGGAGGGAGGTCGCATTATGTGCGTCCTCTGAAATTGCTCTTCTTTTGTTTGTTGCCGGCCTTTGGAGAAACGATCATGCTTCCACTCTGCAGAACAGAAAGTTGGACCAGTGATCTGGTGTCTCGAAAACTGGAAGCATGTGCTAGATGAGCATTAGCGTTTCGAAAGATTGCAGTTGATGCCGCGCAAATACAAAAGATCATGCTGGCCATCCGTCGCGTATGTGGACGAAGCGATTCTGCGACTGACTTCACGTCGCCACAGATCTTTGAGGGAAGATACCACGCCAAAACATGTGCCATGCTCGGTGTTGCTACATCGCCAGTCATTAAGTATAGCAGAGCATTATTAGCATTTTGTATTATGTAAGAAATCATTTTATCGTATGGGTACAATAATGTGGTCAATGCAGAATCCCCATAGTTGATGTGTGCCCATACCCAAGTCATCTTTTTAATTTATCTTCTTCTTTTTTGTGGGTATCACTAATGTCTTCTGCATACCGGCCGGTGGGTAAGGGTTCTAGCTTTTAGTGCAACTGATCAATCAGAAATTCAGAAACAATGAAGTTTAGATTTTGGTTTCTAATGAAAAAGTTTTGGATCTTGGATAGATATATAAGGGATCAATGGGAGCTGGCAAAGAAAACATGTGCTTTTTTTGCTTACACCTAAAATAAATAATCAGAGGTGCAAAACATAGATCCAGAAAATGTACCTAATAGGTAGATGAAACATATACCCCCATTTCAGTTAATAGACTTCCAACTACTAGACAATCATGTCGTTGATATATATCTTTTATTTGTACCAATCATCCTTGCCCTTTATTTTTGTGCACCTAGATAGTGTCCTATATATATAGGTAAACATTTTCAAACAGTCTCCCAGCACTAGTACACAACATAGATCGAAAGCCTAGCTAGTTGCTGAAACTATTTTTGCACATTCTAGTTTTGCCTGGATCCTATGTGGCTACAACTTTCTTGATTAACTGATGCTACTCACCCATCAAAACATCAGAAACGCATATACGCTTCAATAGTTTAGGCTTGGGAGACGCCCGGAATGGACTGGTTACTATAGCTTAAGTTCATGATTTATTGGTCAAACTCGTACCCGCATGCATGCACAAGCTAGCCAGCTTCAGTGCTACTATTGAAGTTGAAATTCATTCATCCAAAACCAAGTTGATTCATTGGTGGTTACCTGATCGGCATACCTAGATTCATGCATGATTATATTTATGAGTGATTATTAACTTCTTTCTACAGTTTCCAGAAGATTCTGTATGAATGTGCACATCGGAGACGCCTGGCAGAATGAGACGTCAAAACATGACACGCATGACCTGTGCCCGTTGTGTGGCCAAGAAGAGGAAACGCAACATTTGCTGTGGCGTTGCTCATACAGGGCCGGTCCTGGGATTTCGGTGGCCCAGGGCAAAACTTAAATTGGGGGCCCCTAAGTATAACCATCAAACTATTGTAATCAAGTCTCCAGGAGACACCCTAAAAATCATTATCGAACGAGCGCTATAAGTGAATATCCCACTGAAGTCGGATGAAAAACGCAAAAAAAAAAAAAGAGTTAAGATTACTATAATTTAGCGAAAATGGTAGTACATATTAACCTAATACTAATGTAAGTCATTGTATGACTTCAATTCTATGATTTGCAATGTATGGCCATGAATACGGTGCATGTACACCTAATGAAATTTGGATAACATTTGTGTATCAAAATTGTTTAAGTCATGTATCCATGGAGTTTCTTACATGTTTGCTCCCACCTTGGTGAAATCAAGATTTTGTAGGTAATGGATAAATAGGGTATCTCCTTATTATTAAATTAAGGCTTTATCAGGAATCATAAAAAAAAAGGAATAACTTTGATGATAGCTAGGTGAATCAAATCCAATTAACCTTATGAAATCAGAAAATTTTGAGTTTTACGGGGAGGAGATGGCTATGCATTGCTGCTCACCTTAGATATACTGGATTGTAAGCATAGATGCGGAGATGCAAGAGACCATATATGACGCAAAGAATACCAGCTGCATGCCTGACATCGTTACTTGTTGAAGGGTGATGATGAATGGCCACTGCCGATGGAGAGGACCCTATCATGAGGAGCCGATGCTAGCAGAACAGAGACGACGGCGGCGGAAGAACGAGCAGATCGAAACAGTTTTCGCGTCGCTGCTAGGTTTCTACAGGGACGTGCGTTGTAATTTGGGCCTAGGGTTGTATGAGCACTAACCAAGAAGGGGCCCTTCAGTTTCGGGGGCCCAGGGCGGCCGCCCCGCTGGCCCCCCCTCAGGGCCGGGCCTGTGCTCATACAGCAGATAGGTCTGGAGAGCTCTGGGAAGTCAGTTGTAACTACCACAGCCGGCTACTACAAGGGCAATGCAATGCAGACGGAAGTGATGTTGTCGTCAGCTTCTGGAATCATATAGCTAGACACGAGGTTCGAATCGTTGTTCATTTTGGTAACCTGGGCTGCGTGGAAAGAACAAAATGCTAGATCTTTTGACTTGTCTCTTTCCAGGACGGCGGCACTGTTGGACACTTGAAAGGCTGCAGCAAACCTTTGGAGGTCGCATCTTCTATCTTCTCAGACTTGACGAACCTGTTGGAATTAGTTGACCTCGGTCAGGACTCTAATTGGACCGAAAGGCCCAGTCTATGTCTAATTTCGCCCCTGTTTAGTTGCTTTGATCGGGAGGCAAAACTTAACCCACCTAAGGGTCTGGCCCCGCGTCTACAGCAATATATAACTAAGGGGAAACCCCTGGTTTAGGTTAATCGACTCATTACCCACGAAATTAAGCCTAGGTTTTATTGTAACCCTAACTCTACCCATACCTAAGGTGCTGGAAGGTGTGGAAGCTCGGTGCCCCTGGTTCTACATCAACCCGCAGTTGTTCTACGACGACTACTTCATCTACACCTCATAAGGCATCAACAATGGACATTAACGTCAATGGTAAGTCCTAAGATCCATCAATTCAGTGTTAGTCTAAAGTATTTCTAGGTGTGATCTATTATGATTAGTGATTCTGCTAAGTTGATGGCGTTTTTAACAGAACTTGCATGCCTCAAGATTGCGCTGGAAGTCGCATTATTATGTGCCTCCTCTGAAAGAGCTCTTTTTGCTTTTTGGTTGCCGGCCTTTGGAGAAACGATGCTTCCACTCTGCAAGATACAACAGAAAGCTGAAACAGTGACTGATCTGGTGTCTCGAAAACTGGAAGAAAGGACTACTTGGGCATCAGCGTTGCAAAAGATTGAAGTAGACGACGCGCAAGACCAAAGAGGATGTCCGTCTCTCCAAAAGATCAAACCGACCGGCTGTTGCCTATCCGGATGAACCAACTCTTCGAGTCAAGACCAGTTCTTCGAGTGAATTAAGAACACAGAATAAACCACGCCACGCGGGGTTGCTACAGCACTAGCCTGTGCCACGCTCGGCCGCCTCCCGATCGAAGAGTAGCCGGCCATCTTCTCCGGCACTGGCACCAGCAGGACTCTCCATTGAAGAAGAAAGTGGCGGCCAGGCCACCATCCGCGCCGCCATGGCTCACCGGCGATGTCCCCCTCGCACCATGCTCTACTCTCGGGAGCCTCGTAACGACGACCGCCGGCTAGTCAACCCACCCACAGATCCATGCCGCAAGGCTCCAATCCCATCGGGCTCAGGGGTTCGTCAGGACAATCATATGGAGACAGGTGTTTGTTAGGTTGTCGCCCATGGTCCGGTCCGGCAAATGCACGGTGGCTTCTCGTTCGTTTGGGCTGCCACGTGCCAGGCGGACCGTTCTTGTCTTCCTTTCCTTTTATCCATCCTTGTGCAAGTGCAAACTGTGCAAAGAAACAGATCAAGGCAAGGCGTACAGAACCACACTAGAAACAGAGTTCAAGTCATTATGTTGTGAAAGGCCCAACAGACACCAGCCGATGCTTTGCAAAATTCTGCAAGGAGAGAATGGGTGACACTGACCTAGCCATCAGTAACTACAGAAACTAGTAGTACTAAAAAAAGAAACCAAAGCATATGGGTTCATCCTGAAACGACGCAATCAACTAGTCCAGCTCGGGCTCAACAACTGGAAATAGGTTGTTCTCTGACATGTTTTAGGTTGTTCTGTTTGACATGTTTTTGTGAGTGAATAGTATTGTAGCAGTTCATGATCGAACACTTCAGTAGGTCGAGCGGAGCAGAGCACTAGCAACATGTACCAGTTCAATCCAGAATATATTGTGTTTCTGCATTCCGATACACAATTCATCTTTATTCCTTTTTTTTTTGGCTAGGATATCTATTGTCTTCCATATTGTGGGTGAATAAATCAAAAGTAGTACAATTCTAGCTTTTAATGCAACCGATCAGAAATTCAGAGACAATGTAATTCAGAATGCACATTGAATTAAAACATCAGAATTTTGGCTAGATAAAATTCATGTGGTTTTTGTATTGACCTAAATAAAATAAATGAAAGGCACAACCTAGATCCAGTAGATGGAAACATATACTCTCGTCTCATCTTCTAGACAATCATATCTTGGGGATATATCTTTTATATCAATTATCATTGTCCTTTGTTTTGGTGCAGCTAGTCTCTTATATATAGGTAAACAAAACAATCTCCCATAGCACTCGTAGGCACCCTACCTGGGGAGCCCAGACGCAGATGAATAATTTAGTTCCTCACGTTCTATCATTTTGCCAAGCCCCTCCGTAGCTAAAGTCCTCATGATTAACTTAGAGGCTGAGGAGACACAAGGAACGGACAAGTTACAAGTGCGGCTGGCCTGACCACCGTAGGTACTCTGTTGGCTTCAGGCGTCCCTCCCCTAACTCTGAGAAGGGATGCGAGCTCTGCTTTGTTGCTTTTATTTGCCAGAACGCCAGCCGCCGGTCCCCTGCGTTGGCGTGCCCTCCTAGAGGCCATCGATCCCTTGTTGGCTCTTGCCATCGTACACAGCTGGAGGTAGGCGAAGGTGGTGAACGTCTATCGGGTATGGCCGTATGGCGATCGACGCAGGTGGTTGCAAATGGGCGGACATGCGCGTGGCGCACTCCTAACGCGCGCGTCCTGCTGGTGTTCGTCTCGGAGGGCATGTCATCGCTGCTTGCCCTCACGCGATGTATCCAGCAGGGACATCCCCTCAACGGCGAGCCTCCAAAAAAGGGCTGCCGGGCACAACAATCGGTCGTCCTGTCACGCACCTCCCAGTGGCCAGTGCCATCCACTGGGCAGCAGCCGCGTTCTGGATGTTGCTCGCTCCCCTACGGGTCAGCTTGCTGTAACGCCATGGCATTTAATTAAGAATGCAGCTGCTCACCGAGGCGCTGTCTTGTTTATGCTCTGATAGCCGCGGCCAGGCACGCGCGCAAGAACAATGGATGTCCTGCCGCTTGCTAGGCTAGCAGAGCCTGCTGACGGACTGATAGCTAGGCATCTGGAGGAAGAATGCCTAGAATGTGTCACGCTCGGTTCAGTCCTCCCTCCATGGACAATATGCACTACACTCTGCTCATTCGTCTCTGTTCAACAAGTTTTCGGCACTGACGCGTTGCCGGACAAGCACGGCTCTCTGTCTCTGTTCGAGATGAAAGCGACGACCGCCATCCTCGACGCCAGCGACCACCCAGTCCCATGCACCACGCTCTGATCTCGCATGTCGCGCGCCCAAAGAGCATATAGACGGAGGGTGCTCGGCACTGGGATGACAACGCGCCCAAAGATCCGGCTCATAGAGGATCGGAGGTGAAGGCGCCGGAGCTCACTACCTGCTGTAGAACCGCATCCTGGTGGTGCGTCGGAGGTTGGGCGGCGGCGGCATTTCTGCAAACAGTTGGGGGATGTCCTCAGAGGAAAGTGGCGTGGCTCATTTGGGCCGCAAGAAGCTGATCGGACGACTTATGGGCAACCTTGGCCGACAGTTTTTAGACACCATCTGGCACTGGCAACAATGTTTTTGCATAACTATGACTTGGACTTTGTCCAAGTCTTTTAAATTAACGTTCTGGAGTTGAAAATGATCAAGCATGTGCTTTTGCACCCACTCAAAAATGGAAGGCCAGTAGGCCCAGGAAATGTATCTAAGTAGATGGAAACATACACTCTCATCACACCTACTAGGGAATCATGTTATTTATATTGGTGCGTCCACCTAGTGCCTTATATAGCATTGCTAAACGTTTTTCTAGCATGCACCGTATCACGTTAGTCCAGATGCATAAATTAGTTCTGCGCATTCTATCATTTTGCCTCGCTCCTCCGTAACTGTGACTTGCAGGATTAACACATGGTACTCACCCGTCGAAACACTAGAATTGTCTCAACAGTTTAGGCTTGGGAGACACCAGGAATGTATAAGTTACAGCACTCTTCTTCAGTGGTCAGTTCTTGATACTCACCGGGGATTTATCGGCGCGGCATAACTCAGTTTCATCAACAACAAGTTTCTAATTTCTTCCTGTAGCTTCCACAAGTGTCTGTGCGCTGTTGTTTTGGGAGACACATTTTTCTTTTCAAGAATAACACTTGTGTGCTCATCCGATTCTGCTCCAATTGTGACCTCAAATAGCCGTACTAAGCTGAACTCTTCACTTGATCTCTCTTCAGTTCTTGCCACATCCCTCCAGAAGCTTTCCAGTGACATTATGATCAGCTGATTACGAAAGGGGGAAAATAATGAGTGGCCTTTAGAATGTTGTATAGATTAACGATGAGTACAAGCAGGTTACAATCCTGATTCCTAAATCAAGCTAGGCGCACGATTCAATCGTCAATCAAGATTCACACCTAAACTCCAGTTTTCACCCAAACCCCATTTGGCATTCGGAATTTGCTCCTTATCAATTTTGTTTTAATTAAAAAAACTGAGAGAACTAGCAGATTTATTGTTGGCACTTGGCATTCAGAAAATACATTTATTTCTACATAAGTTGACCTCTAAGACATCAAGACTCCCACCTAAAGCATGAATCCAGTTTTTCTGCCCACAGAAAAAGGCCTGTGCCGGACACAACAACCTGACGTCCCGTCGCGCACCTTCCAATGGCCAGTGCCGTCCACTGGGGGGCAGCCGCGTTCTGGATGTTGCTCGCTCCCCTACGGACGGGCCAGCTTGCTGTAACGCCATGGCAACTAAGAATGCAGCTGCTCACCGAGGCGCTGTCTTGTTTATGCTCTGATAGCGCGCCACGCCGCGGCCAGCGCGCGCGCGTGTCCTCCCGCAAGAACAATGGATGTTCCGCCGCGTGCTAGCAGAGCCTGCTGACGGACTGATACCTAGGCGTCTGGAGGAAGAAGACAATCGGCCGGTTGTGGACGACCGTCCGCTGGATCCTCCGATCGATTGGCTTCAACGTGACTACGCCATGGACAGTGGTGGTTCTCTTGCGTGCGCCGCAGCACCAGAATGTGTCACGCTCGGTTCAGTCCTCCCTCCATGGACAATGTGCATCATTCGTCTCTGTTCAACAAGTTGCTTGTCGGAATTTGTCGTCGTCACTCTCCTGCCGCAGGAATGCATCCTGCCTCGTCGCCACTCACCATGAGGATCGGGGATCGCCGGCAGTAGGTGCTTGTCGGAATGCTTGAAGTGGAGGCGAAGGAGCTGATGATGAGAGCATGGCGCAGCCCAAGGTCCGTCGGCCGGGGAGGATGGCCATAGATGCGACAGAGCGCAAGAACCTCAGGGGGATGTCCTCAGGGGAAGGCGGCGTGACTAATTTGGGCCGCAACAACCTGATCGGACGGCTCACAGGAAACCAGGGGTTGTCGCTATTTGAAATAGCGACCGCCCGTTCGTGATTCGAAATAGCGTCCGCCCCTGGGGTCGCGAGAATTGCTTACTCCAGTAAGTTCCTCTCCTTCGTGTGTCGGCCATCCCTTGTTGATTCTTGCTGGGGCCGAAGGAGACGAACGGCCGCTGGGATGGCAGATAGCAGAACGCAAGCGGAACAGTCAACGCGGATGCGCCGCCGCAGGGACTGTGACCGCTTCGTGGCATGGACACCGCCTTCCTGTCTCTTGCCGGAGGAGCGCCGTGTCCTGGGCGTTGCACGGAGGCCACGCACGATCGCGCCGGCCGAGAGTTACTTATATGAACACTACATAGAAGATGACGGCAGAAAGGGCTACATCGGTACATGATCAACAAACCTGTGTGTCTGAGCTACGAATCTTCCACAGAAAATATACGTATTATAAAAGATTTTTGCTGAGGACGACCGAATACTAATGACCTTATCACTGGACTCACTACGCACTATGCAGTTTCAGGTGCAGCTAGCTTGGAGGGTTCATTGTTTGAATTATGATCGAGTCAATTCTGCATTCGTGGTCGCTGAGTATGCCAGGGTTCAAGCCTGCCTCTTGCTCAGCGTCTTGGCGATTTGGTGTGTATATATGATCTTTTCTACCAATCAATACTATTTTTTGATGCACCTAGTGCGTGTCTTATATATACAGACAATTGTTTTCAAGCAGTCTCTCCTACTATTAGTATGCAACTTGGCTTGCTAGCCCAGACACAAAATATTTTCGCATTCTATCAGTTTGCGTAGCTCCCCTGTAGCTATGACTTGTATGATTAGCTGATGCTGGCGCTGCTCACCTCTTGAAACACTAGAAATGACTCAACACTTTAGGCTTGGGAGACATCCGGAATTGACAACGACTCCATCGGCAATTTCTGGATATTCACTGGGGATCATGAGAAGCTCTTGAATGTACTGAAGCATTGGTGAAATTTGAGCAATAACGCTAGATCTGCCAACTGATTAGCACCAAGCCGTTGCCCGCGGACATCGCACCACACTCCGCATGGGCAACGCGTTCCTCCCGTCGCCATGCAAGTCCATCCGGGAGCGCGTCAGCTGGTCTGCCTTGCGGCCACCATCACAGGCAGGACTGACGACAAGGCAATGGCCTTCGACAGAGATCCCCAGACGGGCAGCGGTCAACGGCAGCACGACAGATCGACGACGACAACAGTCAGATCAATTGGGATCCGGCTGGTCAAGGCACCACATTGCAACCATATCGACGACGATGAGGGGCGCATATCTCTCCCAACCACCGGCCATCGACTTTGTTCGGGGAGGAATGGAGGATGGTATTTTTACTGTTGACCGGGGCTGGTTAACTTCGTGTAATGGGTCGCTTCTTCACAACCAACTCTTGTCGGTTGGGTGCTGGAGTCATGGGAGCACGCGAGAACTACTCGTCAGGGCAAGTGATCAAATCGCAGCCTCATTGTATCGATCGCGGTCACACTCCCGTCATGCCGTATTTTTTGGTGGGAATTAGTTGAAGCACGACTCGCCTGGCACGGATTGACGTGTCACGTACTACGGCCGTGGCAGAAACAGAAGCATGGTCAAGTAAACGAGAAGCACGTTGAAGCTGGCATACCGACACATGGGACCGGTCCACTCAACTACTGACCATGTATGTCCTCATTCAAAGTTCAAACACACAGCTCTCCCAGGACAAAATGCTAGTACAAGCTTCTACTTCCCAACTGCTGGAAATTAAGAAGTTATTACTGTACTAGCTAGACGACTTTGACGTCGCCGACGTCGTTGTCGTGGTACACGCCGGCCACCTCGCCGCGCTGCAGGAACTCCCTAAGACAGCGGTTGAAGACGCGGGGCCGCTCCAGCTGGGCCAGGTGCCCCGCCTTGCTGATGCTTCGAAGCGTCGCCTTCTCGCCCAGCTGCCTGCAGCCATGACACGTTGAATGTTCATAAAACAAAAACATTTTTTTGTCAAACTCCAAATCTTTAAATTTTTCGGTAAAACTACACAAAATATCTGGTGTACTTTGTATCATAAAACTCTAGATTTTGTGAGCGGTGTGTATCACAATACTATTGATTTAATGTTTTTGTTTTACTCAACCTTAGCATTAATTAGCTTCGTGATAAATTGACTTCTTTTTTGGGACACATGAGCACACAGATATGTAGCTTTGTGTTAAAACTTCTTAAATATATAGTTTTATATGTGATTTGAAATTGAAACTATAATTTTATGAAATTTGTTCTTTTAATTATTGCTTTAGTAATTTTGGCATTTGTATGCAAGAACTTTCTGGCCGACGACTATGCTCACTCTTTCAGGCCCTTTGCGAGCTCCATGTTGAAGATCTTGTCGCCCTCGCCCCATAGCAACAGTATATCATGACGGAAAGAAGGGATTGTGGCCGCGTCTTTGTCGCCGATCACCATGCCCTGCAGCAGCTCCTCTCTATCCTTTCGGTTCAATATGAACTGCAAGGAAAGACAACTTATGCAACCGTGAAAACAGATAACAAATATAATACTGCCTTCATGCTCGAAATGATGTAGTTAGGACAATAAATCAAGATTAAAATTGAACTAAATTTTTTTCATAATGATAACAATATATAGGAAAGACAAAAGTATATAATACTGTGTATAAAGTGCACGCACCGATTCGAGGTAGTCCTTGAGGATGCGATCAGGGAGCCACCATTTCCCGTGGGTGCCCATGGCGAAGAGCCTCCTGACCCCGGCGGTGTTGTCGGGGATCCGGATCCCCTTAATTTAGGAACAAAATTCAGGGGCACTGTAGCACAATACAGTAGAATATGTGAGAGCAGTTACAGTACCCTGAATTGGCACACCGTTACTGGCAAAATAGTATTTCGAGTACTGTAGCGAGGATCGGCTACTGTAGTTCGAGTACTGTAGTGATCGGCCTGATCCATCCATCCTACTCCCTCCGTTCAGAAATAAATATCACTATTGACTTTTAGACATCACGTTTGACCGCTCATTTTATTTAAAAAATTTATTCAAATATAAAAATAAATATGTTATAATTAAAATACATGTAATGATAAAACAAGTTATAAAAAAATAAATAACATTTGTGCAAAAAAATTGAATAACACGAGCGGTCAAACGTGATGTCTAAAAGTCAACAGTGATATCTATTTTGGAACGAAGGGAGTACCTCGGACGGTGGGCCGTGGGCGGAGGGAAAAATTCTGGTTACTGTAGCGCCTCTGAATTTTGTTCCTCAATTCAGAGGATCTGAATCCTGTTGTCGGGGAGGAGAACGTTGGCCCATGACGCGGCGCCGAACCTCCTCAGTATTGCGTCGCTGGTGGATGCAGTCATGGCGGCGAGCGAGCCCGTGGCGACCACCGAGTGGACCAGGCCTGGGTGCGCCTCCGCCATCCTGAACGCCACGAAGCCACCGTAGCTGAACCCCACCACCGCGCACCGTTCCACACCGAGCCTGCGCAGCGCGGCCACGACGCACTCAGACTGGAACCCCGGCGACCGGCCGGGCGCCGGCGACGTCGAGCCCCCGAAGAAGAGAAGGTCCGGGACGTACACGTCGTAGTGCTTCGCCAGTGCACCAACCTGGAACAGAGCATCATGATGTTAAAGACTAGCATTTGTACATATCGTACATATAAAACTATCATAAACTGCTTGTAAATAAAATCTCGACGTAAATAAAAAGTGCATGCGTCATTCAGTGACAACCTGAAGCGCCCAGGTGAGGATGCCATCGCTGGCGAAGCCGTGCAGGAGCACAACCGACAGCCTGCTGCAGCCTCTCTGCACATTCTTCTTCTTCCTCCTCTGCTCCTCGTCGGCGGCCGGCAGCTTGTGTTTGGGCACCCAGATGGTCATGACCGCGCCGGCGTCGTCCACCTTCACGGCGTGACGCCGCAGCCCGGCCCTCTTCGCCAGACGGTGCACCACCTGTTTATTGGCTACCTGTACCCAGTTCACCATAGTGATCGACTGGTGTTTGGGATACCTGTAGCTGTTCAGATACCAAATGGACTCGTAGTCGATCTAGTTCGCAAAAGAAACTTGTGGCTGCTGTTATGGATTGTAGAGAGCGGTCACGGAAATGACTAGTTTTTGCAGCTCATGTGGTACTTGGGAGTTGGGATACCTTGCCCCCCTTTTATAGCCAACCACCAAATAGCAGCCTACACAATTAAACCCACAATTTAACTATGGAAAATTGGAAAAATGTGGAGCATTGTAGCAATTGGACCGGGATCAGATCTGAAGCGTCTCCGCTTTTCGCAGGATCGAGTCGGTCAAGCGCTGATGAACAGACGCAACAGTACAGCATATAAAAAGCACAAATTAAGTCTTTAAGTAGTTACATTAATTAATTTAAAACACAGAGTCGCACAGCAGAAATAAACGATACAAGTCTAGAAATAAAGGTACAAGCGCACGCGCTCACGATACACAAGAACCCGCATCCAACGCCATGAAGATGTGGACTCGAGAGGAGATCACTCCTCAGTCTCCCAGTGGGCTGTCCAACCATAGGAAAGCTAGCCATCCCACTGTCCACCTCCACCCGTAGAGTCGGGGATAAAGGTGCTACCTGCAATAACACCATAAAGAGCCAAACCCTGAGCAACTAATACTCAGCAAGACTTACCCGTCAAAAGGCTAACTACAGCCGACTCCTAACATGCAATGCTACAAAGGGATGGCTGACTCAATAGCATAACTCGCACTAATTACTTGATCCTTACTTTCAAGTTTTATTCTTCAAGATAAGTACTTAACCAGTAAAACGGTGTGCATATCTCTAAAACATGTATAAAGTAACAATACATCAACAGTGACAGTATATATAGAGCAATGTAAATAACAGTAATGTAAATAGACTAGCATCATATCATCAATCATATCACACTACGATGTGACGCAGTGAGCAAGGTTGCTCTTGACCGAGAGCGGCGGCATCGATGTACATCCTGCAGGAGAAAAACCTGACCATACGCCACACACGCGTAGAGTCGCATGTGGTAACTATTCGCGAAGGTCCCCCTAGAGCTGGCTGGGTCTCACACCTCCCGAGAAAGGCCTTCCCGCACGGTCCCCGTCCCAGACGTACGCCCCGATTGGGAAGCATCCCTTCTCTCCCGTATACCATGATAGAAAGTGCAAGTATCCGCAAGACACCAGGGCAACCTAAGCTACTAAGTTTACTAGGCCCATAAAAACACTAGCATATGATCAGTACGTTCGAACTTGCTCAACAGGGCCAACAACGGACGGTCCTTAACCGACACAGACGGGGTTACCACCGTGAAGGCCCAGCCTTCTCGCACCATCCTACACAAACAAATCCCCGTCCGGTCTCAACAATTCCTAAATACAGCTAGTACAATCCAGGGTGAACCTACCTCGCGAGTGGGACCTACCACTCGACTTCTACCGTCCGCTAGCCACTAAGCCTAGCAAGTTCTAACGTAACCTAGACCACATCTACAAAGATAGGACACAAGGTAGGATATAGAAGGGTAATCCTAATGCATTTCTAAGGTTCCACATCAACTCCTAATAAACCTAATGCACAAACATTGACTAGCCCCAATCAAGTGCACAAATAAAAATCCTAAATAGGGAGGCATGCACCGGGGCTTGCCTGGCTCAGGAGCGTAGCTAACAGGGTCAGCGGGGTCAGTGTCCTGCTGCGGCTGCTCCTCCTGCACCTCCTGGGTCTGCTCCTCCGGCAGCTGGAAGTCGAGCGGCTCCGGAGTCGTCTCTGTCACTACACGTTATGACAAGGAAAATAATGCAAAGTTAGATGCAAGAATATGATGCAATTCATGATTTAATTACTTGATAGGACAGTCATTTACACTATAAGTGCAAATGATTAACTTTGTTAATTAATTTTGTCTGGAGTATTTCCTTCATTAACTTTTAATTAAGTTTACCATTAATCAACTTAGGCAAGTTAAATCAATAATGTGATTTAGAAAATTGATTTATGTCCAGTGGCATTTTTCTGGTGAAGAGTGCCACTGGAAGTAATTTATGGTGAAGTTTCATGATTTATTGCAGAGTAGATTATTTATAATAATTTATACAGTACAGAACATGATTTAAATCATAAGAAAATAATTAAGCAACATGTGACAGTGGAAAAATGTTCTGTAGGTGTGTTATCAGTTGCTTAACAGACATGCAAGGTTTCATTATTTATGGAGCAACAGAGAATTAATTTTGAATTAAACAAGATCTGCACAAATGAATTTTTCAGAAAACACACAGACTGCAATTGGATGGTTTGACATTTTTGCTGGACAGAGTATGCTACAAGGAGTTCAACAAAATTGGTTTGGAATTTTTCTGATGTTTATTTATTTTTCTATCGATTTTACAATTTCTGGCAATTTCTGGGAAATCAAATTAATTCTGAAAAGGATTTAAACGATGCGGGCCAATCAGATCTGGGCCACATGAGGGGCCACAAGGTCAGGGCCGCACCGGATCTGAGCCTGACCACAAGGGATCTGGTCAATCGCAGGCAAAGGCACACAGAGGGCCACTGAGTCGGCCACACCGGATCCTATGTGGCCACACACGATCTCGAGCGTGTGGTCACCGGTGTGGTGGCCGGCGCCCCGCCGGAGCGCGGCGGCGCAGCTCGCCGGAGTGGCTATTACGGCGAAGATTTGGAGCGCGGCTTGCATGGGAAGGAAGCGGTGAAGGCGGAGAGCTCACCTAGGGTCACGGTCTCGCGCGGGGTTGGCCGGAACTGGGTCAGTGACGAGAGGTGGCGGACGGCGGAGCTTCGGTGGTGGTCCGACGGCGACGAGGAGCTCCGGGGTCGATCTTGCTTGGTCTAGGAGCTTCACGGACGCAAGGGAAAACTCGACACGAGCACAGTTGACCGCGGAATGGTTCGGGGAAGAGGCCTCGTCAGAGGGGCTCGTGGCGGCTTGACGACGGTGACGGGGAAAAGCTTCGAGTCCGGCGACTGGCTGTGAGGGAGAAGGAATGGTGAGGCCCGAGAGGTGCGCAAGCTCGACGTGCACCAACAAGCGCGATTTGGAGGCGGGGCACTCACCGGAGGCGACGAATTCGGCGGCGGCGCACGGGGTAGCTTGGATAGCCGGAGTTGGGGACGAAGCTCGATTCGCCGCTCACGGTGGAGGAGAAGGGTTGAGGGCCATGGTGGAGCTTGAGGGCTGCGTGGCGCGTCGATTTGCAGCTCAGCTCGGTCGGGAGGGACCTCGACGCGCCGTTGAGCTGCACGGGCGGCGGCAATGGCGACTGGAGCTCGGTGCGGCTAGGGTTTGGGCGACGGGGAAGAGGGAAAATGAGAGCGAGGGAGCCGGGAGAGGAGCGGGGATGTCGCATTTGGAGCTCGACGCGCCGAGGAGCGGGCCCGGGCGCCGCGGGAGGGCGCCGTTCGCCGTCGGCGACGTGGAGGCAAAGCTCCGACGCGCGCAGTGAGACACGGGTGGCTGACAGGTGGGCCCTCGGGCATCTTTCGTTTTTCCCGAATTAATTCAAACTGAATTTTCCCCAATCTTTGGCGCGCAATTTGAACTAGCAAACGAACTCCAAAAATTGTGAAACCAGTTGCATTCGAAAGATCATGAAATTCTCTTTCCAGTGACATAACATGCACATCTCAATTCGAAATAGAATTCAAATGGCAGCTAGTCAAAGTTGGACATTTTTGGAACTTTGGGGATTTATTTGAGCATCGAAATGAATTTCAAAAATCACCAAAAATTCTCCAAAATTCTTATTTCAGAAGGGCTACTCACTGGTATTTTTGGTTGCTCGAGTTGTTGTGCAAAAATTTGACTTCCTTCACAAGCTATGTTTTGAACATTGCTTGAACTTTGAATTTCGAAATTTGAATGATTTGAATTTGCGTGTATTCTGTTCATTTGGGTGTGCACTAACTGCAATTCAGTGACACGGGGTGTCACAAGATCTGCCACCGAAGAGTGCATGTTATTAGTGCACTGCACCAACCTAGCATTACTTTGCTAGTACAATTTCGTAGTGCCACGCTTGTTTACACCAGGGGCGAAGCTACGTTGACCCACTTTGTACGGTAACCAACGCTGGCACTTACCCAGCTCACCAGTGTGGAAAGATTAAAATTGTACGGACAACAATAGAAATGGTGGAACCACAAGCTCATGTTCACACTCATTCATACTTGTAGCTATCCGTAGAGCAAATCATTGTAAAGTGTCTTAATGTTTCTGTACTGACTATGACTTCAAGAATAGACAACACATTGTAACAGAAACCATTATAGCGAGAGGGCAATTCAAATCAATGCAGTGTGCTAACACGAGCCTACGCACCAACAACCGGAACAGTGCGAACCTTAGAAGTGAGGCACGACTCTGCAAACCATGATTCTATGGCCAGCTAGGAGCTGGCCAAATCATCCGGTAGTGTAACACCAACAAATGTAACACATTACATTACAACACAGGAAAAAATCACATGTAAGAAACTAATTACAAGCCAAAAGAAAACAAAGCGAACATGTTAATTACAATTGTATGGCACAACGCTGTCAAGCAGATATGGATATCTTGGTGAAACTCAACCGCAGGGGTGGCAGCAGCTTGAGTTAGTCGTCAGACGTCACCGACCCATGACACGGCAATGGTTCGTCTGGAGATCTCCAAATGCAGTTGCTTCCGCAGGTTAATCCCAAGGAAATATGCGGAGGAAGCCGCACCCGAGAGGCCGAGATAGTGAGAGGGGCGCCTGTGCTACGACACGTACCACATTGACATTGCGCCACGTGGCTCGCTTCCGTGTTCTGGACGTTGCTCGCTATCCTGTCCTCGCCTGTGCTCGGAATGGCCAGTCTCGCACAGGCGACACGCCGAGAAGCATATGGAGACGGAGGCGAGGTGCCTCGCCGCCGAAAATGGTTCGTCAGATCCTAAGTACAGGCCAGTGTTGTCGTGTCGCACCTCCTCCCGCGATACGAAAAAACTGCCCTCGTGTGGGGCGCCGGGTACCCTGCATTTCGTGTCTCCCCCTCATCCATCCGTGTGCAAGTGAAGTGAAGTGGTGCAGAAACAGAGCAAGGCATCAGAAACAGAGTTCAGTCCTTGCTTAAAAAAAAAACAGAGTAGACTCCTCATGTTACGGAAAGCCCAGCCCCAGCACGTCGCGTCAACCATGCTTTGCAAAATTCTGCAACGAGAGTTTGACATTTATTCCGAGAGTTTGATATATTATCACGAACTATGTAGCTGAACTTTGTAATAAGAAAGATAGTGTGTGCAGCAACGCAGAGGCCAGATACTATTTCTATTTTCTAAAAAACCAACAGATATCAGTTGATCCTGAAAACACGCATTAGTTCTCTCTTTTTTCCCTGCAGTGGGATAAGAGAAATCATGTGTTTTCTTAAATTGACCTAAAGAAAATAAGTGGAAGGCGCCAACTACATCCGGAAACATGCCTAAAGTAGGTGGAAAGATATACTCTGGTTTGAAACACTGCTAGGTAATAATCATATCCTGAGGATATATCTGTTATATCAATTATCATTGTCCTTTTATTTTGGTGCACCTAGTCTCTTTATATAGGTATAAACGAAACAATCTCCCATAGGACTGGTACGCACCATGATTAACTGATGCTACTCATCCACGGAAACATTAAGAAGTATGAATACCTCGACATTTAGGCTTTGGAGACACCAGGAATAGACAAATTACATCCGCAGTTTCCCCATGTAATTTCTTAATTTATAATAAATGTATGTTCTCTATACTTCCTATAAGTACACACATACAGTCAAACGCATACCTGCATATATACTTGCACTAGCTATCCAGACTTGTGCTGCCATCCAAGTTGGTATTCATTCATCCATGTACAACGCGGGGTACCGCGAAAGGTGGTCTCGGTAGTCCAAGTGCATAAACTATTTCCGCACATTATAGCATTTTGACTAGCTCCTTAATTAGTTAGCAGTTTTACGGTGCTCTATATCACTGATATAATACTGGTGGTATGATGAAGGGTAGTCCAGTCATTTCCGTCGACCTCTTACTCGACCACCTTTTCCAGTGCCGCCAGCCGCCGCGTATCAACTCGACGTTACTGTGCCCCGCAACGAATTCGCCGGCCATTCGACTGATCTCTCCGAGCTCGCCGCACTGCACCCCCATAGCATCGTCATTCCATCGCCGTCACGGCCAATTAGCCGCCATAGTGTCGGCATCCTCGCTCATCGTTCCAGGACCGCCGCCTTCCCAGTTATAACCCACATAGCTCTCAATCCTCCCTCTCCCCGTAGTTCAAATCTTAAAATCCCAATTTTAAATTCCCTTGGAGCGATGCGCGTCCTGCGCCACAACAAAAATTGATTTGGCCTTGCTTGATTACCTCGGAGATTAATAGTATGTCTCGCGCGTCCGCAATTGTTTTGTGATAACCTAACGATCTTTTTGTTTTTCTGGAGCGATGCCCTTCCTGTGAACAAAGATACGAATGAGGCCATGATCGGTCCTTCGCCCTGCAGTCGTGGCCGGACTTATTTCGACGCCCGCCGCATGCCTTCAAACCCTAAGCTGCGATGCCTTCAATTGGATATACATCTCGCCCTTGTCAGTACAAACACAAGTCTACCATTTAGTTTCTTTCCTAAAATGTCCTGGTATTATAGATACTACTGAAAAATACTAGTGGTACTAAGGGCGGAGGACAATTGATCTGAACCGTTGGATTTAAAATACCACTGGTATATACTAGTGATATAGGGCACCATAAAACTCCTCTAATTAGTAGCGGTGACTTGCATAGTTAACCGGTGGTACTCACACATCCGAAACACTAGAACTGTCTCAAAAGTTTAGGCTTGGGAGACACCAGGAATGGACAAATGACGGGGTTGGATTCAAGTGGTAAGTTCTTGATATTCACTCGGAACTTATCTTTGTGGCATACCTAGATTCATGACTAACGAGTTTTTAATTTCTTTGTGTAGCTTTCACAAAAGTCTCTAAAAGTATACGCTGTTGCAGCCCAGCAACTATTATGTTGAGCTGTTATGGTTCCGGCAGCAAATGGAGATGCACTGTTCCACCTCCCACAACGGTGCCTGAACCCCAATTCTCAACAAGGCTGTCTTGTGCTGTTGGCAACTGTTGAAACACAGACGTGATGTGTTGTTCGGCAGCACGGAGACGTGCCTCCCACGACTACTTGAGACATTCAGAGAAGAGGCTGGACTATAGCGATGTCGTTTACCACGAGATTAGCAATCTGTGCGAGTGGTGCAGAAACAGAGTGGTGCCCTGCATTTCTTGTGCGAGTGGTGCAAAAACAGAGCAAGACAGAAGGCACCAGAAACAGAGTGGTGCCCTGCATTTCTTGTGCGAGTGGTTCAAAAACAGAGCAAGACAGAAGGCACCAGAAAGGCAGAAACAGAGTTTCCAGTCTTTTCTTTAGATAGAAGAACAGAGTTTGAGACCTCATGTTAGGGAAGGTGCCAGCCGCTGCTTTGCAAACTTGTGCAAGGAGATCAGTTTGACAGTGGCTGGCTGTGCTCCTTGGTGCGTACTGGCGGCCGGCGATCTAATATGATCCTTGCGGCGGCGGCCTAATGGGGCGAATGGAAAGAGACGGATGTCGAAGCCTCAAAATACCGACCACCATGACCGCCGGGCGCCGGCGAAGAGCGCGCCGCGCCTGGTCCGAACGCGTCTAGCCACAAGCCGTGAAGCTGGCCGCGCCGGCAGACACCCATGGGTGGTGTCTTCTCCGTCCGGTTGCTGCATCATCTGCGCATCCAGGAGGTGAAGCCGCCGGACCAGTGGTGCGTCCATGGGTGGCGCCGGAGGTTTGGCGGCAACGGCATTTCCGCAAACAGGTGGGGGGTTCTCCGCAGAGGAAGATGACGTGGCTAATTTGGGCCGCAAGAAGATGATCGGACGGCTTACAGGCAACCAGGGGTGGTCGCTATTCCCGGTCGTCATTCGAAATAGTGACCGCCCCTGGGACGCGGATTTTTTACTCCTCGGTGGATGTCCACCCACATATACAACATGGACCCCACAACCTGCAGCACACATGCAGCCGTTGATGCTCTCTCGAGATATGTGTTGTCCCATATTTGTTTCGTATTCTTTTTTCTCTGCTTTTTACAGCACCGTATTTGTTTCTATTGTGGGTCCTATCTCTTTCCTTTTATGTGCTCTCTCTATGTGCATGTGTATTTCTTTGCACTACTTTGCAAAGTTAACACTATTATCTAGCATTATTTTGTATAATTATTTAGCACTACTTTACACTACTATTTAAACACTATTTTACATTACTATTTAGCACTAAAGTACCACTACTTTGCACTACTATTTAACACAGTTAGCACTACTATTTAGCATTACTTTACACTACTATTTAGCACTACTTTACACTATCATTTAGCATTATTTGCACTACTATTCTACACTACTTTAACTCTACTTTAACACTACTATTTAGCATTAGTTTGCACTACTTAACACCAACCCAGTTTTGCACTGTATAACACCATTTTGCACCACTTTACATTACTTAACACTACTTTACACTACTTAACACCACTTTGCATTTCTTTGCACTACTTAACACTATTTTACACTACTATTTTGCACGACTTAACACAACTTTGTACTACTTTACATTATTTAACACTACTTTGCACTATTATTTTGCACTACTATTTAGCACTACTTTGCACTAATATTTAGCACTACATCGCACTACTATTTAGCACTACTTTGCACTACTATTTAGCATTACTTTAGCTCTACTTTAGCAATACTATTTAGCATTACTTTACACTACTTAACACCAACCCAGTTTTGCACGGTATAACATCACTTTGCATTACTTTACATTACTTAACACTACGTTACACTACTATTTTGCACTACTTAACATTATTTTGCACTACTTAACACCACTTTGCATTACTTTGTACAACTCAACACTATTTTACACTACTATTTTGCACTACTTAACACAACTTTGCACTTGCATTATTTAACACTACTTTGCATTATTATTTTGCACTACATAACACTATTTTTGTACCGCTTAACATCAACACTGTTAACACTACTTAATTTTTTTTCTTTAAAATATATTCAAGTGCGGTCTAGTTTCGAAGATCTCGTCGCAACGATCACAATGATGTAATTAGATTACAATTCAAACGTTCGATTTGTAGTCTATAGATTTTTTAAACAAAACAATTTTCTTCTCTAGTCGGGCCGGCCTAGCGGCTCTCACAGCGATTTGGATTTCCTAGCCGTCGGATCTGCATCGTGCGCGTCTCGTTCGCTTGGCCATCGCGGTGAGTCCGTCGCTGGAATCACAGTACGGCCGCCGCTGCGTGTCCCTCTCCCGTTCGTTGCTCTCGGACGTGGCCCGCTGCTTGCCTCTCTTAGTCTCGTGCCCACGACGAAGCAGTCAATCGCAATAACTACGGTAGTTGGATCGCCGGCCTCCTCCGCCTGCTCACCCTTTCCCCTTCCCCTTCCCTTTTGCTCTCTATGGTGGCGACCAAGGCGGCGCGCCGGCGGCTGCCTCGTCCAGCAGTGCGGCGGCGGCTCCCTCCCTCTTCCATCCATGGCACGGCGCGGCCCCCTTCGGCGTGGAGGTGAGGGCAACGGCGGCGCCCTCATTTGTGAAGCCGGAGGCGGTATGGGCGCCACCAGGTGAGCTCCATCTTCTTCCTCAGTTATTTTCTCTTTTTCCCTTCGATTCCTAACGTGAGCCTATGAGATTGACTCCCGTGCTTTCATTTGGAGGGGTTTTCAGTGGTAGAGATTGATCTCCCATCGCCGCCACACATGAGGATGCTCCTGGCCCCTCTTGCATAAGTACAGATGGTGGTGTCCCCTCCTTCTTCCATTCAAGGGCAGCAGCAGCAGTTCCCTCCATCGATTGCCTAGGGTTTGTGGGTTGGAATCAATGGTTTCTGTATTTGTCTATCCATGAATATTGAGGGTCTTTTTTTTTGGTGTCTCTTAATTTGATTTTTCCGATTTTTGCCCAGATTTTGCTTATTGGTTTTTAGTTTCTTTCAGAGCTTATCGTCCTGTGCCATGGTGACCTCATGTTATTGGTGCTTTGGTTGCCTGGTTATGTTTGTTTTGGATGCCGGCTCCTTGCTGTTATGCCGTTGTTGCTTAAGATTCATGGTTGCAGGTTGCGTACTTGGCCGTCGTCAATCTGAGATTCCCTCAGGTTTGTTGCTTCCTGCCTTGTGAGCGGCGATGAGTGGTGGTGCACAGCAGCGGCACAAGGTCAGCGTACGGCAGAGAGGACGGCGACGCATTCAGCCTTCCAATAACCTTAATGGTTGAATTTAGGATTCAGTATTCTTTCTTTCAGTAGTAGCTGTAGTAGAAAATAAATTTAGTGTTGATGGTCTAATAGTTTTCTGCAGCTGTAAAGCCATTTGTCGAAATCTTTTAGTCCCTAACAAACTGATAGTAGGGGTCATGAACATCTCTTGTTTTGGATGGACACTAACAACACATCCTACAATTCCAACAATACAAACATTTGCTGAGGAGCAAACTGATAGTAGGAGTCGTGAAGAACATCAGTTTGTTTGTGCCATCAAGAGAACAACATAATTTGTTGTTATTCTCTATACAGGTCGTTTTGTATGGTAATATCTAATAGCATAGCTTAGCACATTTATAGAATCGAGTTCATAAATCTTTTGCTAAGGAGCAGAAGAACTAAATCATGACCTGGTGAGAGGCTGCCTATGCCCTGCTTTCTAATTTTTTTGTTGCTCATGGGTGATCATATGAAATATAATATTACATGTAATTGACCTGCAACATATATATGTTTTCCTTTTTCTTAGAGGAAACAGGAGGGGATTTCCCTATTGTATTTTTATTAAAGTTAAGTTTATGCACAGGGTTAGTTTTGTACAAGTGTCAAAACTAAATCTATTTACAAAGATTGCAGCCATGATTCCATATCCTGAACTACACTAGGCTTAGCCCTGTACATCGATAGTTTAAAAATATCTCTGAACTCTTTCTTCAGCCTGGGAAATGATAAGGCACTCCCATTGAAGATGATATTGTTTTTATGTGTCCAGATTGACCATGTTCGCCAGGATGACAACTTGCATGGAGCAGTTAGTAGCTCTATGGTAAGCTCTTGCAGTTCTCTTCAATTATCTCAACACAGTTTAGTTTCTTTTCCTTGTTGAATAGACTACCAGTTTGATATTTGATATTGCCACTTCATTTGCATTTTTTTAATGTTAAACTGAATGTGTGGGTTACTGACATCTCTTTCAGTCATAGGCAATCCATCCTTATTCTATAGAGATACTGATTTCCCAAAAGATTTGCATTTTTGTTCTCCATAGATATTCTCGTGTACACTGCATGAATCGAGGGACAGGCCATCCATCGCTGGTCCTATCCTAAATGCGTAAACTGAACCAATTACAGGGATCAGCCAGAGGGAGCGGGATCAAGCTCGAGGAGGCAAGCAGCAGCAGCATGGACCTGGAAGTAGGGGTGGGCGTTCGGTCATATCCGATGTTTCGGTCCGGTTTTTTCGGTCTTTTCAATTTTCGGTTATTTAGAATTGCTACCCGAAATGACAATAAAAATTTGGGTACCCGACAACTTTGGGTACCTAAATTTCGGTTCGGTCTTCGGTTATACCCAAACTACCCAAATTAGCATTAATTTTTAGAGAAAAATAAAATAAAATTGATTATACCCAAAATACACCATGCAATTAACTTGATAATGAGTTACCATTATACAATAGGAGAAACATGAATATGATGAATGAGTAACAAATGATGTTATGTGACCATGGTTTGAGTCTATGTGCTAAATCCTACATCATCATACTAATTTGGGTAGTTTGGGTAGTTCGGGTACCCAAGGGTACTACCCGAAATTGAACAATAAAATTCGGTTACCTAAATCTAGTACCCAAACAAGTACCCGAAGACCGAAATTCCGGTTTTTTCGGTCTCGGTCTCGGTTTTTTTCGGTTTCGGTGTTTGGGTATCGGTTTTTGTGCCCACCCCTACCTGGAAGCGGTGGTCGCCGTCTCTTTTTTGGTGTTGTTATAATTTCAAGGTCTGAACATATAAATATAAATCTTTGTTGCCTTCCTGTATACTTCTACAAAATAGAACATGTCAATTATTACCTGCTCATATGCCTTGGTCCATATCGCGTCATATTGCATCAGCATTTCCTATCTCCTTACAGACTTGAGTGTTTATACTGATACATCTAAGGATTGGTATGAAGGCTCGGTAATGTTTCATACTTGGTTTATTGGGCATAGACACTCTTAACTATATCACCTAGAGAATATGCAAATTTCTTTCAGATTTCTTATGCAGATTCAACATTGTCCTGTATAGTGCACATTTACAGGTTGTTGTGGTAATACCACACTTTTTCAAATTGCTGTGATAATGGCCCCAACAACTACAGAATTGTGGACTGGACTACAAATCCATCTTAGAAGGTTCATCAAAACAATTAGTTTCGATTTCCTTCTTAATTAAGATTGTGAGAAAGATAGTGTGACACCCCGTGTCACTGAATCGCTGTTAGTGCAAACCCAAACTGAGCAAGGACTGAAATCAAACCAAATTCAAAATTCGAAATTCAAGTTCAAACAAGTTTCAAACCCATGCTTGTGAAGCAACTCAAATTTTTGCATAACAACTTGGACAAACAAAAATACCAGTGAATAGCCCTACTCAAAAGAAATTTTTGGAGAAGTTTTGGTGATTTTACAAATTCGTTTGGTAGCTCAATAAAATCCCCAAAACTGAAAAAGTGACCAACTTTGAAATGTTGCCATTTGAAATCCCTTTGGATTCCAGATGTGCATGTTGGCCGGTGGATAGAACTTTTCAAGAGCTTTCCAATGGTACCAAATTTGCTAATTTTGGAGCCTGTTTACTAGAGCAATTTGTGTGCCAAATATTAGGGAAAAATCGGAGTTTGAATAATTCGCGAAAATAAAAGATGCCGCCGGGCCCACTCGTCAGCCTCTCTCTGGTTTTCCACCGGAGCCTGCGCGCCGCGTGGACGCCGGTGTACGGCGCGGCCACCGCCCATCGCCGCTCCTCTTCGGACAAGAAAACAACGCCACCCTCCTGCCGGAAGCGACACTTCCGCATCTCTCCCTCGCGCTCGCTCCTTCCCCGTAGCCCTAGCTCCCCGCGGCGACCTCGCCTGCTCATCGTCGCACCGCCGCGTCGGAAGTTTCCCCGGCCAAACCGAGCCGCCTCGAGCTGCACCATGCTCCACTGAAGCCCGCCATGGAACCCGTCTCGCCTTCCCCGGACTGAGAACCGCCAATTTGGTTGTCACCCTCAAATCAGGCCACCCGAGCTCCATCGCGCCAACGCCAAATTCGTTGCCTCCGGTGAGTGCCCCGCCTCCGCGTCACTCCTGTTGGTGAACTTCTCGCACACCTCTAACCCCACCATTACCCAATCCCGCAGCTCGTCACGCCGGATTTGGTCTTCTCCCCGCCGCCTGTTTGAAGTACGAAAGCACCACCGCGACGAACTCCTACTTCCGTGCCTTCTCGTCGTCTACACGCTCCACGCCGCTCTTCTACCAACCAAGGTGAAGCTTCCGAGCATTTTTCCTTGATTTTTGTTGCCTCACACGGCACGGGCGACATTGCCGAACGTTGCCTGCCCGCTGTGCTCGCCTCCGGCCCCTCTCCGGCGATCCCCGTCGACCAAAAACCCCTCATATGGATGCGGCTTGAGCTTTTCTTCATGCTCATAGTTTTTTTGGGATTTTTGGTGGTCGTTTGGCTGTATTCCGGCGACTCGCCGCCGCTCCGGCGAGCTCTGGCCGCCATGGCCGAGCTCCAGCCCAACCTGGTGCTGGCCACACCAGGATCCGGTGTGGCAAGGCCCGTGTAGCCCACGGTGTGGTCAGATCTGATTGGCCCGCGTCTTTTAATCCTTTTCTCGATTTTGTTAATTTCCAGAAAATCACAAGAAATTGTAAAATACATAAGAAATCGAATACATCTCCGAAAAATATGAAACCAATTTTGGTGGATTCCATGTAACATGCTATGTCCAATAAAAATATCAAATGACATAATGAGCAATCTCTGTTTTCTGTAAAAATGCTTTTGTGCAGATCTTGTTTAATTTATCATTAATTCTCTGTTGCTCCATAAATCTTGAACTTCTGCATGCTTGTAAAGAAACTGATTACACACATAGAGAGAACTTTTCCACTATCATATGATGTCTAATCATTTTCTTATGATTTAAATCTTTCTCTACATTGTATAAATTATTATAATTAATATGTAAAGCAATAAATCATCAAACTTCACCATAAATCACTTCCAGTGGTGACTTTCACCAGAAAAATGCCATTGGATATAAATGAATTTTGGAATTCAGCTTATTTATTTAATCCACTCAAGTTGATTAAATAATTAACTTAATTGAAAGTCAATGAAGGAAATACTCCAGACGAAATTAATTAACAAAGTTAATCATTTGCACTTACAGTGTAAATGACTGTCCTATCAAGTAATTAAATCATTTTTTGCATCATATTCTTGCATCTAACTTTGCATTATTTCCTTGTCATAACGTGTAGTGACAGAGACGACTCCGGAGCCACTGGACTTCCAGCTGCCGGAGGAGCAGACCCAGGAGGTGCAGGAGGAGCAGCCGCAGCAGGACACTGACCCCGCTGACCCCGTTAGCTACGCTCCTGAGCCAGGCTAGCCCCGGTGCATGCCTCCCTATTTATGATTTTATTTTCGCACTTGATTGGGGCTAGTAATTGATTGTGCATTAGGTTTATTAGGAGTTGATATGAAAACTTAGAACTGCATTAGGACTACCCTTCCATATCCTACCTTGTGTCCTATTTTTGTAGATGTGGTCTAGGTTACGTTCGAACTTGCTAGGCTTAGTGGCTAGCGGACGGTAGAAGTCGAGTGGTAGGTCCCACTCGCATGATAGGGACTCCTGGATTGTACTAGCTGGATTTAGGATTTGTTGAGACCGGACGAGGAATTGTTTGTGTAGGATGGTGCGAGAAGGCTGGGCCTTCACGGTGGTAGCCCCATCTGTGTCGATTAAGAACCGTCCGTTGTTGGCCCTGTTGAGCAAGTTTGAACGTACTGACTCACATGCTAGTGTTTTTATGGGCCTAGTAAACCTAGTAGCCTGCGTCGCCCTGGATGTCTAGTAGATACTTTACTCTTTCTATCATGGTATTTGGGAGAGGTAGGGTGGCGTCCCGCGCAGTCAGCCGTCCGGGACGGGAGCTGCGGTGGGAGAGCCCTTCCTCGGGAGGAGTAGAATCTGGTACCGCTCTGGTGGTACGTAGCGTAAACGGTTACCGTATGTGGTCTTTGCTGCGTATGGCGTGTGGTCAGGTTTTCTCCTGTAGGATGTACATTGATGCCGCCGCTCTCGGTCAAGAGCAACCTTGCTCACTGCGTCACATCGTAGTGTGATATGATTGATGATATGATGGTGCTAGTCTATTACATTACTGTTATTTACATTTCTATATATATACTGTCACTGTTGATGTATTGTTACTTATTATCTGTTTTAGAGATATGCACACTGTTTTTCCGGATAAGTACTTAACTTGCAAATAAAACTTGAAAGTAAGGATCCAGTAATTAGTGCGAGTTATGCTATTGAGTCAGCCACCCCTTTGTAGCCATGCATATTAGGAGTCGGCTGTAGATAGCCACGTTGACGGGTAAGACTTGCTGAGTATTAGTTGCTCAGGGTTTGGCTCTTTATGTTTTATTGCAGGTAGCACCTTCATCCCTGACTCTATGGGTGGAGGTGGACAGTGGGATGATCAGCTTCCCTTTGGTTGGACAGTCCACTGGGAGACTGAGGAGTGATCTCCTCTCGAGTCCGCATCTTCATGGCTTTGGATGCGGGTTCTTGTGTATCGTGAGCGCGTGCGCATGTACCTTTGTTTCCTAGACTTGTATCGTTTATTTCCGCTGTGCTACTCATGTTTTTAATTGGACTAATGTAATCACTTAAAGACTTAATTTTTGCTTTTTATATGTTGTACTGTTGCGTCTGTTCATCAGCGCTATACCGACTCGATCCTGCGAAAAGCGGAGACGCTTCAGATAGCATTGTCGATATATACTTTCTCTTTTGCACTAAGAGCGGGGAAGAGCATTGTCGATCTATACTCTTAATCTCACATAACTTTGATAGTTATTTATGAGATATTATACTGTCACCACTTCTAAATTACTGTTTCCTCACCTTTTGTAAAAAACTGTTGTAGGGATTTCCCCATATTGATAATAAATATCATGCGCATGCTACTTGCTCATTGATTAATTCAGATCAGTGCATAGTATGCATATTTTGAATGATGTCAATATTTTGCTATTTGTATTGAATTTATAAGCTACTAACATATTTTCAAAAATATCTTTTGTGATGTAACGTGCTTCATGTTTGGGTTTCACATGTAGATGATACGCAAATGAGACCATCATTTTAGGAAGAAAGCATGGGCATGCAACAAACTGACAATGCCCATAGTGTCTGAGGAGGAGCGTCATGACATTCTGTTTTCGCTGCCGCAACCTTTCTTCTATACAAATCATTGTAAGTTGTTCTTCTGTCCTTATATTCATCTATTATGAAACTAACTTCTATACATTGTGATTGTTGTGTCCTGTGGTTCCAATTATGCATGGTGACAATATTTGCCTTCATGCTGTCACTTTTCAAATTGCCCGCATGAGGCAATAATTCTATGTTGGTTGTTTGTTGCAGAAGCTATAATACATGAGAAATTTGAAAGGCCTAATGGTTTAAAACCCTTGGTCAAGTTGTCCTACTGTTTGTATACTCCTGTTTGCTGATGCAGTTGAGAATATCCATCTTTGTTGTTATTGCATATATATTTTTCTTTTTTGAGGCTCATACCATGTTATTGATCAAATAGTACATTGGTTAAAATATGTAGATACGAGATTAGTCTGAACTACATCATGTTCCACAAGCTCATGGGAATAAAATCAATGGTGAATTGTTCACTTGGGGAGGGCCATGCGTATGTATAAAGAGAAGTCAGTTCACATCAATTGTTGAAATGAGAACAGCTCACTGAAGTTTTTTTTTCCCTTTTTTCGGGTGCATATGATGTCAAAAATATCCAATTTACTCTTAACTCTAGGTGCCTACATATTATTACACATTTGTTTATTTGTTGATTAATCTGCTTTTTAAAGAGGTTTCCTGTAAGACTATTAGGGACCATGATCAAGTTCTTAGCAGGCCTATAAAGTGTTGTCCAGTTGTACAACTTGGAGTATTCCTTCAGCTTGGTGGATGCAAACTTCACAGACTTTCAGCATAAGACAATACATCAATTTGTGATAATTATGATAGTCACATGGACTGAAAATGTCTAGGAATATTTTGAATTGATGCTTGGATCCTCATTCACTCTCTTTTTTCGTATGTGAGGATTCAATTTTATAGAGTAGTCATTTGCCGTACTGGTTCCATGCCTGGTGTGTGCTTTGCTGCTCGAATTTTGTTCATTTCTGACCCGGTATGGCAAAAATTGGATTCATTTGTTTTTTGCTTCGGGCAAGACCAGGGAGGGCAATCAGGAAGTAAAAATAAATAAATGGTGAATGTTCAGCTGAGCAGCATCTATAAGCAATGGGTTGTTTTAAAACTTCAGAAATAGTTTGAATGTCTTATCTTTATTGTTCAACAATGACATCAAAATTGATTCGTGATAATGCATGGTTGATGAATTGCATCTGTGTTACTTATAATAAAATTCCTTTCGTTGTCTGTTGTGCTATCAGAATTTCTTTCTTGAGTTAAATTGTTCACGTTGTGAAGCAGAATTTTTGTTGGTAATACAAAATCGAGTTCATTTGAAATATGTACAGCGTCTATGTTAAGTGTGTGCAGTCTGCTTTATGGTATATTAGGATACCTATAAAACCAAGCATTATATCACAGCCAGTGTGAAGCATATATTATAAAACCAAATATTGTATACCAGTGTAAAGCATATATTATGAAGCTATCCTATAACACAAAAAGTAGTATAAACAAAATTATATTTTAGGACAAAAAAAAACCTTGCTCCATAATCATGCTTTACACTGGTAAATTGGCTTTGGCTGTGATAAGGTACTCTGCAACCTGCATCTGTCTCTTTCTTATGACTCCAATACCTACGTCTCAAAAAAAAAAAAAGACTCCAATACCTATACTCGATTATATCCACCTAAATGTGGTCTTTGCTTGATGTCCTACGCCCTATTGCAGTTGTTAATGTTCCAAAGCATATCTTGCAGTGAAATATCATTCCACGAATAAATGTGCTATCAATCAATTTCATTTACAGTTTTATGGCTATTATTTATTTAATTTTTCACAAGTTGCAGATTAGATTGCTTATACTTGGAAAAGGGACAAAAAACATTGTGTAGAGCCTTACCAATATCTTCTTATCTGGTGTGTATTGTGAAAATGCTCCAGACCTTAGCTGTGATAATAATTGTTGGTAGCACAATTTACATAATCATCTTTCATTCTGAATTTGATTCAATTATAACTATTGATTATAACTATTGAAAATGCTCCAGACCTTAGCTGTGATAGTAATTGTTGGTAGCACAATTTACATAATCATCTTTCATTCTGAATTTGATTCGATTATAACTATTGATGTATATCAACTTTAGACGCTTTTGGTTCTTTGGGCTAGAGGAAGCTGCTGAAGGGTAAATGGCAAAGTAGAGTTATGATATGCCATGACAAGTACTTTCTCTTTCAGGAAATTAATGTCCATTGCTCAATCGACAGGTTAAATCTAAAATTGTGATGTAATTGAAGGTATCGCAATACCGAATTATCTTTCATTGTAAAGAAAAATGTATTATCAATATTGATGGATAGCAACTTCACCCGCTTTTCAGGCTACATGAAACCGCTGAAGGGAAGAGGGCAAAGTAGAGTTTATGGTGAGCCATGGCAATTTGCCTTTTCTTGTGGAAGTTGATGGTAACTGCTCCATCGACAAAATAAATTACAATACATATTGTGATTATGGACTACATTTATAATCTGCACATCTAATTTCTTTATTTGTATGTTTGCATGGTTGTTTTCCAGCGACCTCTATTGACTGGTTATAACAATATTCAGAAATGAATCATGTATTTTCACATCTAGCAGACTGATTTTCTAAAATATACAGGGAGAGGTTTTATTGTTGAACAAGGCGTGTTTTGACTACACCCCATCCATTTGTCCTCATTTGTTCCTGACTTCGGGTGGATCAGCTTCCTTTTGTTTTGTTAATATATTTTACATACGAATGTGCAAGGCTTCAGGGTTGCCTTTTGATCACATCCATCTCACCATCTATATCTAGCCTTAGCTAATTTTGCAAAGAGAATGCTCTGTTATGCTCTGATTCACAATATTTTTTCCC
This sequence comes from Eragrostis curvula, assembly GCA_007726485.1. NCBI lineage: Eukaryota > Viridiplantae > Streptophyta > Magnoliopsida > Poales > Poaceae > Eragrostis > Eragrostis curvula. Next base: position 46,503 of record RWGY01000962.1, read on the forward strand.
CTGCTCGGTCAATAGAAACAAGCCTGGTCTCGTGCCATTTTTGAGAAAAAAATAATGAAATATAAAATGGAAGCATTGATATGTGCTAGAGGACTGCAGTGGCAGACCTCTCTTACCAACGGTTATGTATGTTTTGTCCATAATTCATCTTTTGTCGAGGCCGGTTTTTGATTTATGTGTATTGTTGCAGGCGTATGCAGCAACGACAAGAATATAATGTGGATGTGGCTTGTCTTTTCTATGCGGTGTTTGATTTGTTTAATATCGTTGTATTTCCTTCATCCACAGGTCATGTTGTAAATACCTAAATAATTCTCTCCAATGAGGTATCATACTGTGACTTTACAGTTGGCTTGGAGAGCATGATGTTTCACCATTGAATCTCTCAGTTTTTAACTTATGAATGAATAGGAACCGAAGAGATGTCAAATGTTACGAATTTCTAAAGACTAATAATGTAGACGTTGTATTCAAGGCTGACGAGAGGCAATGGAGCAAGATGATTTAGAGTGACCTTTTGTAATAGTATTGGATGTGTTTCATCCCAGCTAAGTCAGGTTAGTTCATTGGTTCATAGTTCACTGGTTCATGGCGAAGCAGAATGCAGTGGAGGCAATTTCCTCGGCTTTGACCTCTTGTTCAGGAAACCAATATTATAATTATTGCATTGGATTTACATTTTTATGTACCATTCAATATTTAGTAGTGTAAGACAAACTTTTCACAGTTGGGTCCGAGACATGCTTACTAAGTGATTGGTGCTAGCAAAAGCATATTATAACGGATGAAATGCCCTAAGATAATTGATTAGTCTAAGACCAACTCTGTAATCATCTTTTAACTCTCTACATGACAATTTCCTGTGCCATCATTTGTTATATACCATTATGTAGTTTTATTCTTGGTTTGTATCTGCCTTGTCCACTGCTTCCTTGGTGTTCCATGGCCCCTCATTGAGCTTCCAACGAATGGGATACGGCAGTTGAAAATAGTTTTGCTCTTCTGGGAGAGTTAAACATGATTGCTACCTCTCAGGTACCTTCCATCTTTGAACACGGATATCCAGACGCGTCGCACCCTCATCATTTCTATCATGAGTGCCCATCGCCAGCTGCATGATGTCCTGACTAAGAGTGCTGATGACCTCCGCAAGTATAACCTGGCAGCCCATACGGCTATTCCTTGGTGGTGACCAGCCTAATGTTTGGTATTGTCTTATATTATGTATTCCGACGCGTACCAAGATAAAGACATCTGCTCACTGATGTCCTATGGCATGTAAATATAGCTCCTGTGTGGTTCTCTACGACTACCACTCTCTGTATTACTGTGTTCCACCTAATGTGATGGTCCGCTTCCCCCTCACTCTATTGGCTGCCACTTCTTTGTAACCCGTTTCTGTGATACTTAAACACACATCGATCAGATTTGTTAAATGATGCAACTCGATAACCCACAATAAAAACGCCTGTCACCACGCAAGCAAAAGATTAAAAACTGGCCCGACGGCGCGCGAAGCGTGCCGCATCCCACTAGTGTTGATGATATTTGTGTGCGCACGAGGGGGAGAGAGAGAGAGAGAGAGAGAGAGAGAGAGAGAGAGAGAGAGTCATTTTTACACCTGTCTTCTTTAGCTTTTTAAAGTCTTGGACTTTAGTCCTTAGAGTTGGTTTAAATTCCAAGACTCTAAAAAGCTAAAGGGAGCGGCTGCAAACTCAAAGGGCTAAAGTCCAAGACTCTAGAAAGCTAAAAGGGGCAGCTGCAAAATAACATCTCATGTATTTTATTATTTTTGGTAACCGTATAGCTATACCATCTTTTTGTATTTCTCTGTGTATTGCAACAGGGCATGAGGCCCGTGCACGAATCTCCAAACGAGATGGACGGCTGCATGTATAGGTGGACATCCTCTTAGGTGTAGAAAATACTTTCCCCCGCCCCTGGGGTCTCGAGAAATGCCGGCTTCCATTCGCACGTGTCTCGCCTGACCGCCGCAGGTACTCTGGCCGCTCCGCTAGTCTCTCCCCCAACTCCGATGAGGAACGCCGCCTCTTCTTGTTGCCGATGTTCGCCGGAGCGCCGCCGCCGCTAGTCCCCTGCGCACGGTCCTCTCTAGCTCTCCAGCCGTTGGGCATGGCGAAGCAACGCCGCGCCGCAAACGGGGATGTAAAACTCAAGTATCGAGCAGGGACCGTGTGTGTGTATCCGTTGCTAGGTGGGTACAACTCAAGCACAACAGTGACTGGAGAAGAAGCAGAAGTGTACGTTTGGGCGGTTGCAGCGGTGCCCTTGTGAGCAGCGGGGATGAAATGATGCTCGGCCAGACGCCGGCCGAGTCAAAAGATGTGATCATGCCAGGTAAGAGGTCAAGGAAGCCAGGGCTGCTCTGTTCGTGCCTTCCATACTGATGTTAATTAACTCACTGATGTATTCGGCTTGCGTTTGATCTTTTGCAACCACCAGCAGGTACTGTAGAGGAACTAGAGATCATATGTATTCTTCTCTCTGTTTAAGTGTTTATTTTTTTTTCCCGAAGGACTCTATTTATTGGCACCCATGTACTTTTTCCACCAATAGGATGCAACTGAATACCAAGTCCGATCAACATTTGAGAAACATGAGGGCATGCTTTTGGAACTCCATATATATGAGAGGATGCTTGATCTAGATGATGATACCATTTTGACACTAGTGTGATAGGTTTTGGGAACAGGCTTTTGTGACATCCCGGCCCAAGGCTTAATAGGATTGATAGAATACTCATATCAACAAGTTGCAACTTCTTTTCCGGAAGCTCATCTCGAAAGAACTTCGAGGTTAAGCGTGCTTGGCCTGGAGCAATTTCAGGATGGGTGACCGACCGGGAAGTCCTTCCCAGGTGCGCACGAGTGAGGACAAAGTGCGCAAAAAAGACATGTGTTGGTCTGTAAGGGAAGTCTTGATTCTTAGAGAGCTGCCAGGCGTAAGCGGGCCCGGCCTCGAGGAGACGGGACGTTACAAGTGGTATCAGAGCCGACCCTTGCGGTTTCACGGGCGCGTGTGGGCGCAGTTACGCAGACATGGTGCGCATGGCTGGTGTGGGCCCAGAGTGGTCACACAGCATGGCACATGCGCTGGCACTGGACACACGGACGTGGCCAAGAGGGGACGCTCCTGGATTGGGGTTGATCGACGAGGACGTCGATATTCTAAGGGGGTGAGTATGTGACATCCCGGCCCAAGGCTTAATAGGATTGATAGAATACTCATATCAACAAGTTGCAACTTCTTTTCCGGAAGCTCATCTCGAAAGAACTCCGAGGTTAAGCGTGCTTGGCCTGGAGCAATTTCAGGATGGGTGACCGACCGGGAAGTCCTTCCCGGGTGCGCACGAGTGAGGACAAAGTGCGCAGAAAAGACATGTGTTGGTCTGTGAGGGAAGTCTTGATTCCTAGAGAGCTGCCAGGCGTAAGCGGGCCCGGCCTCGAGGAGACGGGACGTTACAGCTTTTCTCATAACCGTTTTTTCACTTTTTTTATGAATAACCTTGCTTTATCGTGGAGTTTTGAAGCTTCAATTTGTTTGCCAGGATAAACTCTTATATAGCTGTTATAGTGCATCACTCCGCACTTCCTCTACGGGTTCGCCCAAAATTGGAAAAGCTATATAAAAGACAAGATATGTGTATGTTAGGCCTGGGAAGCATTTGGAACTACAAGTTTTCACAACGGATCAAATTGTGGAGCACAATATGCATCCGGGATACTTGAGATGAAGTTGCACGGGCAGGACGGTCATCTGGACACGGAGGTACTTGTCCGGTTTTCGCCGATAGTCCGGTCCGGCAAATGCACGGTGGTTGCGCTCCTTTGTTTTGGCTTCCGCGTGCCAGAAAGCCCTTTCTTGCAGTGGCGGACCCAGACCAGTAAAATTAGGTATGCACAGTGCGTAAACAGTAGTAGAAACCGTAGTAAACAGTGTATAAACAGTACCAAACAGTGGATGAACAGTGCTTCAATCGAGCTAAATTGCGAGTTTTAAGGTATGCCCAGGCCTACGCGGACCACCCCGTGGGTCCGCCACTGCTTTCTTGTCTCCCCCCTCATCCATCCTTGTGCAAACTGTGCAGAGAAACAGAGCAAGGCAAGGTACAGAACCACACCAGAACAGAGATCGGTCCTCATGTTTTACCAAAGGCCCAACAGGGACCAGCCGATGCTTTGCATATTCTGCATGGAGAATAGGGTTTGACACTGACCTAGCCATCAGTAACTCCTGAAACTACAAGTACTAAGAAACCAAGACATATATCATCCTGAAATGACATGAGTTTTTTTTTCCCTACCAATCCTGAAATGACATGAGTTTTTTTTCTCTGCCACTGGGAACAGATTTTTCTCTAGCTTTACATGTTTCATGAATGCTCCAGAGGTGGGAATAGGTTGTTCTCTTTGACATGATTTTGCCAGTTCAGATATAGGTTTTTAATTGGTTCGCAAAAAAAAGATTTAGGTTTTTTAATAAAAAAAGGTTTTGAATCTTGGGTAGATATTGTTAGATCAAATTGATCTCAAACTAACAGGATCAATCTAGTACAGAATTAGATCACACCTAGGAACTTAATCTGAACACTGAAGAAGACTCACCTGCACTTAAATTCGCCATGAAACAGATCTGCAGTGGATGCAGATCAAGTAGATGATGACGAAGTCGGTGTAAATGAAGTAGAGGTAGAAGAACGGCTGCAATCGATGTAGATCGAGGGACACCGGGCTTCCACGCCTTGCAGCACGCTTTCTGATCGGTAGATTAGGGTTAGGGCTAACCCTAGGCTTAATTTCGAGATTAAGCGATCAAGGAGATCAGGGGGTCTCCCTTTGGTTATATAGTGCTGTAGGCGCGGGGCCGGGCCCTTAGATGGGCTGAGGTTTGCCTCCCGATCAAGGCAACTAACAGGGATCTTAGTTGGATTCGGATTGGGCCTTTACGGGCCACTTGACCGAGGTCAACAATTCCAACATTCTCCCCCTTGACCAAAGGTCAATGGCTTAATTCTTTATAATAATTATATTATCGATCACGTGCAGGTGGACATACACAGATCAATAATCTCCCTCTTAATCGAACAATCTTAATCTTAACCTTAAACTTATGTTCGCATTATGTTCACACTCAACACCATAATAAAACCTGACGAATCAGTCACCGGAAGCAATACAGGTGTCCCGGGACATAATTAACCAAAATCTGCTATAGTATCTCGATAGAACACTTATTAATCTTAATTGGGAGTTTATTTATTCGGCCTCATCCAGAATCATATTTCAGGTTTAATCACCAAATCCATACTAATTTCGCGAAATAGGATAGGCAATAACACCCTCAATTAGTCATGTTGCTAGCTATTTACTTAAAGCATTAAAATGACTTGATCCTGGGACCCTTCTTTCATGACATAACAATATATAGTTGTCAATGGGCTTGACACCATCAACTATGTCATTACTTAAAGGAATTCTGTAATTGAATACACTGACATTGAGTACTATCAATGTAGACTTAATAATACCGGAATATATTTTATATGCCTGTCTGAAACATGCCATACAAAATCAACATAAATAATGCTAATCTTGTTTTAGAGCTTTCTGCAGAATCGCTCATATCTGTAAGAGTGGAGGACATAAAACTTAATTGTGCACATTTACATCCATACACCCTCACAAAACATTATCTGAATAGTACTTAATTAAATAAGCATGTTATTTGGTGCCTTTAACTTTAAACACCCTTTTCCAGTGGACCTCCCCTGGACTAAGACTAACAAAATTTTGTCAAGCATTCCGGCTTGTCATGCTAAGTCAATGTCTTATAGATCTTAGCATGTAGCTTCAATCTGAAGCCTTAGGAACGTCTACCTATTTATCTTATTCTTAACCTTATTCTTATGATAAAATTTGCTATATCACGCAAAACTTACAGGCATAATTGTATTTGCATTCACATATTGTCACTTCAAAGCCTCTCTTAACTTTTGTGCTTGAGTGACGATCCCAATACTCACTTTGGTCCCATCAAAGTGCCATACTCTCCCAGAACTTAGGAAAAAGCATCACTAGATGTGTCTTATGATATGATAAAATCATTTCTCCTTTCTTGGAATGCATGCTTATTTCTTTCAACTTACGGAGAAAATAATTTCCTCAGAGTATTAGGATCTTAATTAATCCACCTTAACCTTATAAAATAAATCACGGTTGCCCATGATATGTACAAAGTCATAGTGAGTTATAAACTTAGCATCTTATTTTCCTTTGGAATCACTTCTTCAACAATCTGCAGACCCATTACAGTCTGCTGTCTTGACTCCATCAGAAAATTGCTATGAGATGAACTATACTTATGTTCAAAATTCATAGACCCTTTTATGACCTCTTTTACATAATCTTAGAAATAACTGAGGCTTTCACTTTTGTGCCCAAAACTTAACTTATTATTAAAATCTTACGAGTCTCTGTTATTGAAGAACTGCTAATGTAGATCCTCAACAGAGTTAGAAAAGAATGGAGAAACACTTATGGCATGATATGAGAAAATCATATATGTATGTATATATATATATATATATACATCTCATCTTAAATCATCGATATAGAGGAAACTTATCCTACATCTCAATAAGATTTCTTCTCCCCCATTTCCTTCCATATGAGCTTTCATAGAATTCCGAATAATCAGAATATTAAATGTGTCGGCCCATAAGCTTATCTAAAATAAATTTACAATGATAGCTCTTTAACTTATCTTGGCACAACATTTATTATACCACTGATCAGCTTGCTTTGCCACCACTAGCCCACACCAGCGGTGGCTAGATAATGAACTAGAGCAGCAAAGCTATGATTAAATGTCCACAAAACAGCGGTGGCCAGTATCATGAACACAATCATACTTCAATCGTCTCTGATTCCATTGCACCAACCCACAACAGCGGTGGCCAGAAAATGGGTGACACAACACAATCTGTGAGAATTATCCCGTAAACAGCGGTGGCCAGAATATAGGATAAAACCACACTTAGTGAGACAATTGGTCTTTGTAGAGTGTTTAAACTCCCATCACAATGGTAGTTTTAATAATCATGTCTTGCATGATAAAGTTGCTCTTTAACTTATTCTTAATTTTAAGCAATAAGATATAGCAAAGATATAGCGAGTATATCATATTTAAAACTTATATTATGCTTAAAATCTTATGCTTAATTTTGTCCTTAAATCTTATGAACGACAAAATGACATGGAGAGAATTTATAAATTTAATTCTTAATTGATAAGAGCAATTCTTAATTGGCATTATTTTCTAGAGTATCTTTAAAATTGATAAGACACGCCATTCTCCCCCCGAATTTGTGGTCTAAACGTGAGTGTGCCACATATTCGACAAGGTCTCATCACTTTACTTATCTCATCTAATTCTGACATGTGTAAGAGATTCATAATTAGCATTATGAAATTTGCTTGTGGAAAAGCAATTAAGATAATAACTTAAAACTGAGGATATAAGAGATAATTTCACAACTTAGAGAGAAATATACTCATAAAAAACAATGATATATGGAACCAAAAGGTTTCACTAAAGTACATTGAATGTCATCAAGCTAACTTATTGAATCCACTAACAAATTCTAAATGAAGTTTCTGACAATGAAACTTTAACTTATTCTAAGAATCACTCCCCCGATTCATGGATTCACTAAAGATGTCTCAACACAATGCTCTAAAAATGAATCGGAGAGTTCTATTCCAAATGACCTAAGCTCATAAGCAATGTCATACATGCTGCGTATGTGCTTTACTATTCCACTGTATCCATCATATCGCAAGGTGGTTAGCCTTGTGAAGAGGAACCTTGTGCTAACTCTCTTATGTTCTAACTCAAACAAAAAGAAGAGTTCACTAGCAGTCGTGTCCTCATTATCATCAAATTCTCCCTTTATGCCTTCTGAGATCGAACGCTTGATGATTCTTTTGGCAAACTTATTGTCCTTTTCCCATTTCTCCAACTTGAATTGATACTCGTGCATCTTCTCATCATACTCCTCAATATCGGAAGAGGGAGGAAGTGGCTTATCCTTATGAAGCACATAATCAAGCTCCAGAGACTTGAGAATGTCTTGTACCTTCTCTTTCCATAAAGGAAAGTCAATGCCGTTGAAGGGCTTAATGTTCTTCATGTGGCTTTCAGCTGAAAGGACATAGCCAAATAAAGATACTTAGTAAATATCTTAGTGTGCTAATAAAATAGCAATAATAATGCAAGAGATGCATTATTTGATCTTAAAATGCGCATGGAAACTTATGCATTTTTTTTTTGATCTTAAGGCATGATGGATGGAAAACTTAGAGGAATAGACTTAAATGTGAAAACTTAAAATTAGTACAATAAGATGCACTAAAAATAAATCATGAAAATAATCATGTAATAAGTAACAACTTGCATCACCGGTGGGGAAAACAAGCGAAGACTTATTAAACTTAAAATTAAAGCAGCATAAAACTAACTTATGGGCAAACTTAATAGATCAAAGTGAAAATTCTCAGCGAAATTAAATAATAATCTCAACTTAATATATGCTGATAAAACTCAAATGATGTCTTAAACATGGTGAGAAAAGAGTGGGCCTTAACTTAATTATATTATTTCTCGACCATGGTAATTTTGCAGAGAAAAGACTTTTTGACCGTTAAAGGGGAGATACTTAAAACTTAATAATGTTGAGAATTACATAAACAACTAAGAACTCATAATTATGTGAAAACAAAAGACTTAAATAATTCTCAAAATTTTAGCTCAACTTAATAGCTAAATTAATCTTAAACTTAAATTATTATGCTCATGAAAGCTAATAAAAACTTAATATTCTTAATGAAACTTAATATTGGGTGAGCATATATATTCTCAAAATGACAGCGGAAGCTTAAGTTAGCAAAATAAATATTGCTACTAAAATATTCTTGAGAATTTAGCTTAATTAATTTCCCAAATAATATTTGGAAAAATGAGCCAAAATAAACTTAGAAAATTATGAGGAATTTTACTGCACTGAAAGCTTAAATTTCGCTGATAAAATTTGCAGCAAAACTGAGCTCATAAATAATATATTAATTACTTAACTTAAACATGAATTAAACATGAAAATTTTCTTAAACTCTTCTTAAAACTTAAAAGAGCAATACTGGAATTTTCTGAGAAAACTTAAATTCACGCGTGCAGCCCAGCTTAAAATGGAATGCAGCCCAACTTAGTCTTATTCACGCATGCGGCCCAGCAAAAGAATTTTGGCCCATTAGCGCTCGGCCCAGCGAACCACGCGCGCAGCCCAATTAAATCGCGAGCGCGGCCCAGCCCAGACACGACGCGGCGCTTAAGGCCGATGGGCCAGCGGCCCAAAAACCCGTCGCCAGGCCGCCATTCCGGCCTAGTGAGCGCATGCGCGCGCCGCGCATTTGGCCCAGCCCAGCTGAAGGTGAGCGTGCGTGCCGTTGGATCGAGCTGAGGGAGGATCGGACGGTCGAGGGCGCGGCTGAGCTGAACAAAACCGGGTCGGGGCGAAACCCTAACCTAGTTTCTCCTCCTCACTCTCTCGCGCCGCGCCTCACTCGCTCCCCGCCTAACTGCTCGCGGCGAGTTCCGGCGACGACGGCGAGTCGCCCGCACAGCCACGCGCCGCCGGCGCAATGGCGGCGCCTCTCGCTGGCGCACGCGTGCGACCTAGTCGCGCGCGGCTCCGTCGAGGGGTGCCCCCGTGGTGCCCTTTTGCGGGCTTGGCCGATGCGTGCACGGAGGCGAGCAACGGCGACTCAGCGGCGGCGGCATCCCGGCAACGACGACCGCGAGGGCGACGGCGGGTGCGCGCGTGCGACGGCTGATGTCACACGGCCAGAGCTGATCCTGGCGAGGGTGGCGAGGGGTTGCGCGCGGATCTGAGGTCACCCGAAGGTGACGCGGCGGTGACGGCGAGCCGCCATGGGGTGGCGGACTCCTGCGCGGCGGAGCTAATGCCGCGCGGGTCGGTCCTTATGCCGGCGGACACGGTGCGCGGCGAGCTGATGCCGCGCAGCCATGGTGTGGCGGCGGTGGCCAGAGCCGAGGAGATGGCCGCCGTCCGCGCGCGCCTGAACTGATGTGCGCCCGTCACACAGAGAGGTAAGTCTCTGTCTTAGGGTTAGGGTTTGTTCTTAGGGTTAGGGTTTGCAGGGGATTGATCTTAATGCTGCTAATTCCCCTCCCAATTGCTTCGGTTAGTACTGATCTAGCATAACAGTGAACCATAACGATGCTAACTTAACCCTAATTGCTTACTGGAAACCCTAGCTTACAAATTCATTAGCAAACCTTAGCCATGGAAACTTAGTCTAATTTAATCTAAACATGATTGACTTACTGCGCAAGATAAATAGATGAATAGAGGCATCTAGATATGGAAACTTAGTGCACAGAATTAAAAGCATGCCTAAAACATGAACAATTAACTTAGATTACTTACTGAATTTAGGCATCTAATCATGAAAACTTTGTTGCGCTAGAGGAAACTTAACTAAAACATGAAAAACTTAACTAATCACCTCTAATCACGTACCAGATCAACAAACTGACTGAAAACTAATTAGATCTAGTGCTAGGGGATCTAAAACGACCAGTTTTAGGCAACTGATACCAATTGTTAGATCAAATTGATCTCAAACTAACAGGATCAATCTAGTACAGAATTAGATCACACCTAGGAACTTAATCTGAACACTGAAGAAGACTCACCTGCACTTAAATTCGCCATGAAACAGATCTGCAATGGATGCAGATCAAGTAGATGATGACGAAGTCGGTGTAAATGAAGTAGAGGTAGAAGAACGGCTGCAATCGATGTAGATCGAGGGACACCGGGCTTCCACGCCTTGCAGCACGCTTTCTGATCGGTAGATTAGGGTTAGGGCTAACCCTAGGCTTAATTTCGAGATTAAGCGATCAAGGAGATCAGGGGGTCTCCCTTTGGTTATATAGTGCTGTAGGCGCGGGGCCGGGCCCTTAGATGGGCTGAGGTTTGCCTCCCGATCAAGGCAACTAACAGGGATCTTAGTTGGATTCGGATTGGGCCTTTACGGGCCACTTGACCGAGGTCAACAATTCCAACAGATATGTACGGGCAGTGGGAGCAGATCAAGAAAATGTACCTAAGCAGATCAAAAAGGTTTTTTAATCAATGAGAGGTGCAAAACAGATCAAGAAAATGTACCTAAGTAGATGAAACATATATACCCCCATTTAAATAAATAGACTTTCAACTACTAGAAAATAATGTTGTTGATATATATCTTGCATTATACCAATCACCATTGTCTTTTATTTTGGTGTACCTTGCTAGTGTCAATATAGGTTAACATTTGCAATCAATCTTTCGTAGCACTAGTACGCATTATAGCCCCAGAGCCCAGGCACAGAAACTACTTTTGCACATTCTATCATTTAGCCTAGCTCCTCCGCGGCATGCCCGAAATGTCTCAACAGTTTAGGCTTGGGAGATACCCGGAATGGATAAGTTACAATATTATCCTCCTGTGGTCAGTTCTTGATATTCACCGGGGATTTATGTGTGTGGCATACCTCAGATTCAAGACTTGACAGTTTTAAACTTCTTCGTGTAGCTTCCACAAGTGCCCCTGGAAGTGTGCGCTGTTGCAGCCCGGCAACTGGGTTAAGCTGTTGCGGTTCCGTCAGCAAAGCGTCCGTGCGCTGTTGTTTTGTGAGACACATTTTTTTTCAAGAATACTCTTCCGATTCTGCTCGAACGGTCAAAGCTGAACTCTGCACTTTACTTGATCTCTTCAATTCTTACCACACACCTCCAGAAGCTTTTCCAGTAAAATTACGATCAGCAGACCACGAAAGGGGAAAACTAATGAGTGCCTCTAGAATCTTCTATAATTAACGATGAACACAAGCAGGTTTCAATCCTAATTCCTGAATGAAGGTGCACAATTCAATCGTCGACGACCATCGGCTGGATCCTCCGATCGATCGGCTTCGCCGTGCACAAAGAGACAGGCCGCTGCCAACCATGAAAAGGAGGAGGCGACAAGCTCTGCTCACTCGGCCTGTCACACACCTCCTGATCAAAAATTTGCCGGCACTGACGCGTGGCTGGACATGAAGGGCTCACCGTCTCTATTCAAGACGAAAGCGACGGCCGGCCAGCATCCTCAACCTTCCACGTGCCACGCTCTGTTTTCATAACTACGACCAGTCAACCCGCCGATGCACGCCGCAAGGCTCCAATTGGACGGCGCTCAAGGTCCAAGGGCGGTCGCTATTAGAAAGAGCGACCAGCCTTGGTCCTCTGAAGGATGCCTCCCCTGCGTATCGTGTGGCTCGCCAATGTGCCAGGACACGGTCACTGTGTGAGTGAATCAAAAGCATGATTCTACCTTTTAATGCAAACTAATAATCAGAAATGCACAGACCACAAAGTTCATAGTTTGGATTTTATTTTTTTTTAAAAAAATATCAGAGTTTGGCTAGCTAGATATATCATATCTCAATAGGAACTAGCAAAAAACTGTGTTTTTGCGTACGCCTGAAAGAAATGGAAGGGCCCAAAAAGATCCAGAAAATATACCCAAGTAGATGGTAAGGAAACATATACTCTCATTTTAACTACAAGACAATAATGGTGTCCTTAGCGGGGGCTAAAAACCTCCAAGCTTTAGGTCTTGGTGATTACCAAAACGGGGTCTAGAGATGTCCTGGGTCGGGTGGTGTGATATTGTAACAGGTCCACGTGTGTGCGGTGTAACAAAAGCCCCTCTCAGCCCCGGTCCAGGCTGTTAGGGATTGATGTAATGGACTATTCTCTTCTCCTATTAATACAAAGAAACACAGCTCTCCAGCGTTTTTTGAGAAAAAAAATAATGATATCCTTGATAAATATCTTTTCAACCAATCATCTTTGTCCTTTATTTTGGTTGACCAAGTGTCCTGTACTATATAGAGAGGTAAACTTCCCAACAATTCTCTCATAGCACTAGTACACAATACTCTAGCTCGTCAGCCTAGGCACATAATTAAACTAATACCACACATTCTATATATCATTTTGCCTAGCTTCTCTGTGACTACAACATGCATGATAAACTGATGTTATTCACCGATCAAAATGCAAAGCATACCTCAACAATTTAGGCATGGGAGACGTCTGGAATGGACACCTTACAACAGAGGATTCCAATGGTAAGCTCTCAATTGAGCCATGCACTTGAGCCGACGTTGGAGCAGAAAGAACAGTGGCTGCACTAAGCTGTGTTGAACCATATGTGAATTGCCCACCTCTCCCCATCAACTTAGGCTTTTGGGTGCAACTGGTTGGTGCATGCAACTCAACAAGCTGAACCGTGGACCATCGGCGCAGGCTTGGTATTTCTGAACGGTGGAGGAAGCTGAACAGTGGCTGTACTGTTGTAAGCTCAAGCTCAACGTACGGTGGGCCAGTGAACCGGAGCCCTATGGACACCCCCGGTCTGGGTTCCAGCTTCCCCTTGCACGCCGGAGCGCTGCCTGTTCCTCAGGCACGTCCCTGGCTATTTTTCGCGCGCCATGACAGATGGGCAACACTCATCATGAGTCTCGGGGATCGCCGGCAGTCGTCTAGAGATGGAGGTGCTTGTCGCCAATGGCACGGTGGCTGTGTTCCTTGGTGTAGAGTACTGCTTGACGTGCATGGAGGCGAAGGAGCTGTAACGGCTGCTGATGAGAGCATGGCGCCGGTAGACGCACGCCCAAGCTCAGTCGGCCACCGTGCTGGATCGGCTCAGCAACCCGTGGTCCACAGCTGGGCCTGTCACTGGTACTGGCCGCCGGCGACGAGCCATGTCGGAACTCATGTCGCATTCCCAAAGCTCGATCCTACAGCTCCTCCGCCGGAGCTCTCTACCTGCTGTTGAACTGCCTCCTGGTTGGGCGCCGGAAAGGTTGGGCGGCGGCGGCGGCATTTCCGAAAACAGGTGGGGGATCTCCTTAGTGAAAAGCAACATGGCTAATTTGGGTCGCAAGAAACTGATCGGACGGCTTACAGGCATCCAAGGGTGGTCGCTATTCGAAATAGCGACCGCCCCTAGAGTCGCGAGAAATGCCGGCTTCGGTTCGCGCCATGGATTGCCTGACCGCCACAGGTACTCTGGGCGCTCCACACCTCCTTCCCCCAACTCCGACGTGGAACGTCGCCTCAGCTTGTTGCCGTTGCTCGCCGGAACGCCTGCCTCCGGTCCCCTGCGTTCCCGGAGGCCATCCCTTGTTGGTTCTTGCCATCGTGCATAGATGGAGGCAGGCGATGGTGCTCAACGGCTGCTGGGCATGGCGATCGATGCAGGTGCTCAACGGCTGCAGGGCGCACGCCTAACGCGTGCCTGCTGGTCTTCCTCTTGGAGGGCACGTCGTCGCTGTCGACGTATCGAGCAGGGACCATCCTCTCAACGGCCAGCCTCCACGTTCGTGGTCAACTGCTACGTTCAAAAGGTCGTGCCACGCCGTGTGGCTCAGCAGGATTGCTATTTGTAGCAATTGGAAACAGAATGAAATGGCAAGTCGATTGTGACAGCCTTCGCGCCCCGTTGCAGGTTTTCGATAAGCACCATGTGGAGTCATTGGCGCGGCGTAGATAAAAGCTGTGGCCACACTGGCGATGCTTTTGCAATTTGCATACAATTTGTCTGATTCTTTTAAGTCTTTTAATCCAATAACATTTTGTAGCTGGCTACATATTTAAGAGCTCAAAGGGAATGAGCAAAAGCATTTGCTTTTGAATACACTCTCATCATCACACCTGCTAGAGAATCATGTCTTTGCTACAAGTCTTTTTTGTACCAAGCATCCTTGTTATTTGTACCGGTGCACCTAATGTCTTACATATATTGGTATAAACGTTTTCAAACAATCTCTCATAGCACTAGTATGCACCTTTTCTCGTTAGTCCAGGTGCATAAACTACTTCCGCACATTAATTCTATCATTTTGCCTCGCTCCTTTGTAGCTGTTACTTGCATGGTTAACTGGTGGTACTCACACATCAAAACACCAGATGTCTCAAAAAGGTTTAGGCTTGGGAGACACCAGGAATAAGTTCAACGCTTGTGTGCTCCGATTCTGCTCCAACGGTGAGCTCAAATAGATATACTAAGCTGAACTCTGCACTTGATCTCTTCGGTTCATACCACACTCCTCCAGAGACTTTCCGGTGAAATTATGATCAGCTGATCATTAAAGGGAAAAATAATGAGTGGTCATTAGAATCTCCTATACATTATTAACCAAGAGGACTAGCAGGTTTTTTTTTTTGACCGAAAGGACTAGCAGGTTTCAATTCTGATTCCTGAACCAAGGTGCACAATTATATCTTCGATCAATATTCCTACCTAAACTACATTTGACTGCCGGAATTTGCACCTTATCATTTTATTTTAATTCAAAAATCTGAAAAAGCTAGCAGGTTATGGGTTGGCATTCAGAAAATAGTTCTGCTCGCTCAAGTTGACCTCTAAGAAAATCAAGATTCCCACCCGCCTAAGGAAGTAGTTTCTCTGACCAGAAAAAATATCTGCCGCCGCACACAACCTGCCGAACAGTCCAACCCTGCTCGGTTTTCGTGGACATTGCTCGCTCCCTACCGTCTTGTATAACGCCATGGACAAAAAGAACGGAGTGCAAATCACTGGCAAATCTTCGTGCCGGATGAACGCTGTTCTAGCAAATACGGGAGTGCCTCTGCTAGCACGCGCGAGGCCAACAAGGATATCCTGCTGCACCCAGGTGTGACGAGCAACGGGAGGAAGCAATGGCAGTTTTGTCTGTGCTGCACCCTGCGAGCGGCTTCACGTCTCTACATGCATGCTTTGAGCGAAGAATACAACATACGGAACCATGCCATGGAGCCCCGCGGCACCAGACGCCCCAGTTTTCCATTCCAAAGTTAAGGATACAGACTATGAGCAGGGCACTAGCAATTTGGAGGATCTGAAAACACATTAGTGCTTCAATAGCCAAGTCATCTATATTATCTTTTTCTCTCTCTTTTTTTTTGCGAGGATCTCAATTGCCTTCCACACACTAGGCGAGTGAATCAAAAGTACGATTCTAGCTTTTAATGCACATAACAATCAGAAATTCAGAGACAACAAATTTCAGAGTTAGGATTTTTAATAAAACAAATCATAGTTTGGCTACATATTTCATACCTCGATAGGAACTAGCTAAGCGTATGTGTCTGCATAGACCTAAAATAAACGGAAGGCTCCAAAATATGTACCCAAGTAGGTAGAAACATATACTCTTGTTTAAACTACATGACAATCATGTCCTTGGTATATAGCTTTTCTACCAATCACCCTTTCCTTTATTTTGGTGCACCTAGTGTCCAATATAAAGGTAAACTTTTTAAACAATCTCTCATATCACCAATTATAAAGCCTACTAGCTCGTCAGCATGGGCATATAAACTAGTTCCACATATTCTATCAGACTATCATTTTGCCTAGCTCCTCTGTGACTACGACTTGTGTGATTAACTGATGTTACTGACCCATCAAATGCATGCATACCTCAACAATTCAGGCATGGGAGGCATCCGGAACGGATACCTTGCTAAAGTGCATTACAATGGTAAGTTCTCAATTTATCGCATGCATCTAAGTACCTGCATACATGCTCACATGCTCTAGCTAGAAAATATCAATCATGCATCTATAATTACAAACTTGCAGTCAAACTGGTACCTGTATACACGCACAAGGTTGCCTGATTCGGTGCTTACCATTCAAGTTGAAACACATTAATTGGAGAACAGGTTGATAGCAAATTTTGCTTATCTAACATGCATTCATTTTCCTTTTTTTTAAAGGAATTTTATAAAGATGTTGGTCTGCTAAAGAGGACGCTTGGGCCTAGGAGGAACTGAAATGAAGCGACTCTTTATTCATCCACCGTTGGAAACCATGGCCAACTACGCAACTTGGAACGCGCCAGTCGCAAGGTGTAGCCCCAGGCCCAGGGAGAAGCGTGGCACTCGGCATCCAACACCACCTTGGTCACAAGCAAGCGTGGCGGCAGTGCAGCGACAGCGTGAATGTGAGCTGTTGTTGTGCGATCTGTATAGTGGGCACGGCTTGCCTTTCCTGGTGTAATACCCTACTTTTCAGAGGCAAAAGAAAAAGAAAAGAACAGAAATAAAATAAATAAATAAACTCAAATGGGATAAAAATCACTCCAAATTTGAACCTTTTCTAAACCCTTACCTTCCATGAATTTTCCAAAATAAAAATTCACTAAATAATTGAACATGGTTTGAATTTGACATTTTTGGAAAATAAAATATGTGCTCAAGTGCTTTTGTTCATTTAAATGTTCACTAAAATTAGAACTTTTCGAATTTACAACAAATTAAATAAATTTGTTCTAGTTTGAGTTAAGGCACATTCAATTTTCGAAAGTTTGAATTTTAAAACCTGCACAATCTTCACCAAATGCATTTCTGTGATTTATTTGATTTGTTTGAGAGTTTGATCAAACCCTGTCCTTGTTTGAATTTGAAATCTTTTCAAATTCAAATTCCAGAAAAGATTAAAGTTTTTCCTATTCTACCTTCCTCCCTGGGCCGAAATCCCCCTCTGGCCCAGCCTGCCACTTCTCTCCTGCGCGTGGGCCGTTTCCTTCCTCGGCCCAGCGCCTCGGCCCAGCCAGCCCGCTCCCGCCTCCCCCTCTCTGAGCCGCCGACAGGTGGGGCCGCCCTGTCGGGGCCTTCGTCCCCACGCGGCGCGCCGCCGCGCCGCCGGCCCCTACCGCGACCGCGACCCGCGCCCGTCGCCGCCGTTTCCGCCACCGTGCCCCGCGCCACCGCCGTTCTGTGCGGAACCGACTTAGCTCGGTCCATAAATCCAGCTGAGCCCCTCTTCTTATCCCCCGGCGCTCACTCTCTTCTCTCCCTCTCTCTCTCTCTCCTCTCTTTTCCCGATCTCTGGCGACCTCGCCCGTCGCCTCCGGCTAGCCCCTCTCCTCCTCCCTCTTCCCTGAGCTGCGCAGACCCGCACTCGACCTCGCCTCGCCTCTCGCCCTTGACATCGAGCCCCGAGGGACGAGATCGACGGCGAGCTTCCACGCCGCCATCTCCTTCCTCGGTTCCCGCCACTTCTCGGCTCCTCCGCCGCCGCAGCGCCCATGGTGAGGCTCCCCGCACCCCCAACTCTCTCTCACGCCCCTTCTCCTCCTCCTCCCCACGCGCGCAAGCGCTATCCCTCGGCGCGGTCGCCTCCGCCGCGTTCTTCTCCGACGCCGGCCGCCGTAGTTGAGTCCCCGGCCCGGCCGCGCCCACCAAAACTCTCCCCGCACCCACCTTCACGCGCACCCACTCTCATTCGAGCTCAAACCCCGCTCCACCGCGATCCCCATCGCATCTCGCCGCCCTCGCCATCTCCGGCGACCCCTCGTCTCCCCTTCGATGAACCTCGTCGACTACGTGCTCCCCACACGGCTTCGCCTTCACGTGCGCTCCCCCGTCAACCGCTCCCCGTGACCCCGCTCCTCTCCCTCGCACCGCCAGCGAGCTCTCCGGCGAGCCCCCGCCGCGGGCTGCCTCCCGGTCCACCGTGGACCGGTGGACCACCGCCCATCCCCGGTCCACGGGCCCTGTGGACTGAGTCCACGGGTTTTCCAAAAGGAAAATAAACCTTCCTCTTTTATGACGTCAGCATGACGCATTAAATCCTCTTTCCAATTGAAAGATAAATCCAGAAATTCCAGAAATTCCCAGAACCCTGTACATTTGCAGAAAGACCCCTGAGTTCTAAAATAATGATGTTTAGGTCCTGACTTTTTACAGAAAAGATCCTATACCTTTTTATAATTACAAATCAGCCCTCCAATCTTGAAACGCCCATATCTTTTTAATCCGAACTCCGTTTTGGGTGATTCTCGCGCCCACGAGTTCGTGAAGTCGTGAAGTACCTCGTGGTACTGTTCTTGAAGCCCCACACCAGATCCAGAAAGCATTGATCCCTAAAATACCCCTCACTTCTTATATCATTTCTCGATTAATCCTGCGATGATGATCACGCATGTCGCAAATATCTGCGCATGTAAACCTAACCCATCCTGTGATGCTATTCCGCCTAATATCACCCGCACCCCTCACTTATTATATCGATTCCTGGCAGATCATACGTTGATTGATCTCGAAGGTCTCGAGTACTTGTTCACCCTAACCTAACCGACCCACACTATGCTATCCTGCCTGATATCTTCTTATCGCAACACACACCCTACTTCACCTCTGAATAACCTATTCATTCCTTTGCTCGCTAGCGTTAAACCTAGCGATCATTCGTACCATTCCACTTCCAACCTAGTACCCTTATCTTATCACAAATGTAATCTCGAACCTAACCTAAATCAACCCTCGCTCAATCAAACCTAACCCATCTTGTGGTACTAATCTGCCTAATATCTTCCTTATCACAAACCCTACTTCATCCTTGTAGTCCGCATTCCTTCTTATGCTCACTATCTATAAACCTAGCAAACCTTAGTGTCATCTCACTTCCAATCAAGTAACCTATATCAATCATCACTCGATCAAACCTAACCTAGTATCCTCGCCCAACCCCTTTTGATTTATTGCTCTGCTCTTTTAATTGATCTTTTATTGGATCTTATTGGAGTTATCTGGTATTTTAGTTGCCAGCCGCCTTTAATTGAATTTGGCATCTTATTTGCAGCCATGCATTCATATCACGCATAATCACGTACACACGCTGCATATACCATCGCCTGCATTCATGCATGTTCTTTTTATAGAAATAATATAGAATCTTGCATATTAGAAATGAACGCAATCACCATCAATGAAGCGCATGCATCCCCGCATCTTCACCCTATGGTGTTCAACCAACAAGGATCATATGCATAACCACACGCCCATGTTCATATATTAGAGAAAATAGATAACTAATAACTTGTCTAGGTGAATATGGCCCTTACAAGGCCAGGTATATCACCTACGACAGGTAACCTGCTCTGCATTAGTATGCTGCATCATGCATGGTTAAGTCTCTCGTTCTTCGCGAAGTTTCTTTGGATCTTATTTGGCTTTTCTTGATTCCTTATTTCTTTTGTTCTTTTATTTCTTTTGCGGTAGTTTATACGTACTGTTTTATGCGCTAGTTTACGCGAGAGTCGAGGAAGAGCCTGAAGATTTCGAAGAGCCGCTGAGGACTTGAAGCTCGAAGACCAACCCAGAGAGACAAGCTCCAAGCGCGAAGACCAACTCAAAGACAAGTTCGAAGCACGAGGAGCAAGTCTGAGAATCAAGCCTCGAGTCAGAGTTTGAAGATTAGGAAAGCGTTTGCAGGCAAGCCCTAACTCCTATTGATCATGCTGAACCCATGATTACAAATGATCCTATTTAGAGCTTGATTTCAAATAAAACCTGCATGGAATTTAAAATGATTTAAATGCTTAGAATGACCTAAGTATTTGTGATTGCCATACCTTGATCTTGATTATCCAAATTCCCTTGATAAACCTAGGAATCCACCATCATTAATTCTTTAATGATGAGTTGGATCAATATGCTGCTTAGGACTCATTCACACCGTGTATTTAATAATCTGATTCACATGTTTTTGGGAAAATGTGTGAGTGCTTGGTGTTGTGTGCGTAAAGTGAAAACGGGTGGGATTAGTAAATGCAACCCATAGTGGGGGTGATTTTTAGACGGGTGCAAGCGAGGTAGTCCTCAGTGGGGAGGCTATCTCTGGGACGCTACTCCTCACAGGAGGGTAGCTATTGAAGATGCTTGCATCGGTCGTATAAGGACCGGTTCTCGTGCCGCCTGGCCTAGCAGCAGTGCAACCACGAGGCTCCTTTATGGGGGGAGTTTGGAACCACACCCTACTAGTGATCGCCCGGTACCAATAGGAGGCAGAGTGCAACCGAAAGCCAGGAGAAGACCTTGACGAGATTGGCGTCGGGTCCGGCAAGTGAAAGCGCGCTATGGCCAAGTTATTCTATGATTATTAATGTGAAGCCCCTGGTCGCAGTATTTTCGGGGTGGTACCGAGGTGACACTAGGCAGGTACGGAACCATTAGTATGCCAGTCCAAACCGCCGAATTCCGGGGAGGACGGTATACCCTTGTGGGTAAAGTGTACAACCTCTGCAGAGGGTAAGAATCTATCCGGATAGCCGTGTTCCACGGTATTGGACAGTGCGAAAGCCATGGCCACACTTGATTAGACTCTTGCGTGAGTTATCCTTGGCGTATTTTTAGAATACACCGGTTTGGAGCCGTGCGCTGGTTTCCGGCCAGCATAGCATAAAATTTGGGAACTGGCGGGAAAGTTTTATTCTCCCCCAGGGCCAACCAACCCCACTAAATTAATTACCATACCTGACTTAGTTTGCGAAATGGTTTTGTTTTCAAAACCAACCCTTGCATAAAATTGGCTTTCCGCCGATACACTAAACCATCAGCCTCATCCTTGAATACATCCCTGCATACTATTTACCCCTTGCTTTAGGGTTTGCTGAGTACATTATGTACTCACGGGTTTGTCCGTAATGTTTTTAGTGAGAGAAGCCCCGTAGAAGACGACGGCGTTTGGTTTTCGTTCGCACTCAAGTCTGCCTGTAGGCTTGGGCCGTGTTTCCGCTGATTGTCTGCTTCACCATTAGTCGGCCGGACGGACTTGGATACTTCTGAATCCTCGTCGCACCGCCACTAAAGGTGATATCTCAGGTATTATATTATTTACCTATACGAAGTATGCTTTCGATTACCATATCTGTGTTCTTGTGCGTACCAGCTACTGATCCAGGGACTGGTACAAGATGCATAACATGCTCCAAAGAAATTTGGGGTATGACACCTGGCTGGGCAAGTGTGATCTGTATAGTGGGCACAACTTGTTTACTTTGTTTCCTCCATTGTCGTCGTATCAAGGATTTATAGAATTTCGCCTGCGCGTTCCAGCGAGCCTATTACCCATCTTCGTCCTTGGCAAAGGCTCGATAAGAAAATTTCCTCTTTCCTATGCGTTGCTTCTCCAAGAAATAAAATCTTTTTTTTTCTTTATGATGAGGAGGCGAACACAGCAGCTCAGTTTTCCGAAATGGACGCCGCAGCCAGCTGCGTGTACGTCCTCCAGGTAACAATGGGACGAAGATGGAGTTGCGGACAGGCTGTGAGCAACTGTCGCCTCCTGCTGCCGGCACTGATGCCGTGGCTCGCCGGAGTGCTTCTGGACGTCGCTCGATCGGTCTCCTGTTCCTCGGCAAGCAGACCTCGTCAGATATGTCGCCCGCTATTCATTCGCTGTCGACAGCCTTCATCACCACTCACCATCAGTCCAGGCTCGGGGATCGACAGCACAGACAGGCAGGACAGTCGTCTGGAGAGGGGGGTGCTTGTCAAGCTCATCGGCGGCGGCCGTGCGGACTGGCAGGTGCCCTGCACATTTCTTGTGCAAGTGGTGCAGAAACAGAGCACGACACCAGAAACAGAGTTTTCAGTCCGTTCTTCAGAAAAACAGAGTTGTCCCCTCATGTTTGCAAACTTGTGCTGTTGTGCAAGGAGAGTTTGACACTTACCTAGCACACGGTAACTCCTTTTTGACGCATTACTCCATTTTTTTCTGAAGACTGGTGACATGTTTACTACCTCAATCCCCAGTTTAACAAATCAGCAGATGTTGTGCAGTTAACACCACAATTTTGGTCATCCTAGG
This sequence comes from Eragrostis curvula, assembly GCA_007726485.1. Lineage (NCBI taxonomy): Eukaryota > Viridiplantae > Streptophyta > Magnoliopsida > Poales > Poaceae > Eragrostis > Eragrostis curvula. The sequence continues at coordinate 69,299 of RWGY01000962.1, forward strand.
GGTGTACGGTTGATCAGAATAAACGTCTGAAATGTCTTTGTTGGTGGACTCAGGACAGTCATAACTATATTCTGGCAATCAACAAAATCTACCTTCTATCAAGCCTGTTGCCGGCAATACTAATGAAAGCAATGAAACCCCGTATTGGAACGCCCCCCCCCCCCCCCCCCCCGGCCCGAAATTCTCCTAGTTGTATTAATATGACGCGTGTCTTTGAAACCATGATTTTGGAGTGTGCCACAACAAAGTTTCCCTAATGAAAGGCGGCAACCAGATCCAGGAAACTCACCTAAGTAGATGGAAACTTATACTCTCATTTAACCTACTAAACAATCATATCCTGGGATGGGACTATATCTTTTATATCAATTATCATTCTCCTTTATTTTGGTACACCTAGTCTCTTATATATAGGTAAAGGAAACAAACTCCCATAGCACTGTGCACACCCTACCTCAGGAGCATAGCACTGTGCACACCCTACCTCAGGAGCCTACGATATCAATTGTGACAGCCCTGGCGCTCTGCCTCCACGGTTCCACCGGTTTTCAGCAGCAGCCTGTGTCCACGCTGCGCTGGCAGTGCTTTTGCATATTTATGACACTTTTTCTAGTCTTCTAATCCAATAACATGTCGGAGTTGGCTAGATATTTAAGAGCCCAACGGGAATGAGCAAAACTGCAAAGCATGTGCTTTTGCATACACTAAAAAAATGGAAGGCCAGTAGGCCCAAGAAATGGACCTAAGTAGATGGAAACATACACTCCGATCATTACACCTACTAGAGAATCATGTCTTTGCTACAAATATTTTCGGAATTGCTGTACATACTTCCCTTCGACCACATCTGCATGCGTGCGTTGGTGAATTTTTGCCTCACGCCGTGAGCTGATTACATGAGTTGCTGGATGTGAATTGCTGGTCGTACACAGCAGAAGTAAACCGTGGTCGTATAGCAGGGTTCAAATCTTTTCCACCAATCATCCTTGTTATTTACTTATTTATGTTGGTGCACCTATTGTCTTACATATATATTGGTAAAGGTTTTCAAACAATCTCTCATAGAACTATTATGCACCTTACCTCGTTAGTCCAAGTGCATAAACTATTTCTGCACATTATATCATTTTGACTAGCTCCTTAATTAGTAGCTGTGACTTGCATGATTAACTGGTTGTACTCATGCACACATCCAAAACACTAGAACTGTCTCAAAAGTTTAGGCTTGCGAGACACCAGGAATGGACAAGTTACTGGGTGGGGTTCTAGTGGTATGTTCTTGACATTCACTGGAGACTTATCTGTGTGGCATACCTAGATCATGACTAATGAGTTTTTAATTTCTTCATGTAGCTTCCACAAAAGTCCCTAAAAGTGTGTGATGTTGCAACGCAGCAACTATGTTGAGTTGTTAGGTGGAGATGCTGATCGTGAAGACACTCAAAAGATGGAGGATTCTGTGCAAGGAGGAGCACCAAAGAGGAGATGGACCGGGCAATTGGAGCTTTGGAGGCAAAGATCATGAGGAAATCTGCTGTCCTGGACCGGGAATGGTGGCCGAACCACCAGCAGGATGGAGACAGGCCAGTACTGAATACTGAGCCACATCATGGAATGGCGAGTGAGCATGATGTATCAGGAGAGAATGTGAGAGCAGAGTTGGCTGTTTAACAGCCTGATGTAATGAACCTTGAACATGTGAACGATTTCGTTTTATTCGTTGAATAAAATGAGGGGAACACCTATTATTCTTAAAAATGTTGAGTTGTTACGGTTCCGACAGCAAATCATCATGCACTGTTCCTCGTCACACAACGGTGCCTAAACCCCAATTCTCAACAACTTATCCTGTGCTGTTGGCAACTGTTGAAACACAGAGGTGATGTGGTGTTCGGCTGCATGGAGCCCTCCCACGATTACTTAAGACATTCAGAGAAGAGGCTGGACTGTGGCGATGTCGTTTATCACGAGACTAGCAATCTGTGCGAGTGGTGCAGAAACAGAGCAAGGCAGAAGGCACCAGAAACAGAGTATCCAGTCTTTTTGAAAGCGTAGGGAATTGGGGAGAATACGCGATGTATTACTCAATAACCAAAGGTGGATACATATAGGCACGGTGGGGAGCCGGGACGGCAAGCCCACAGGCCGGCGCGTGATACGCGCGGAGTACAAGCGTGCACAGCACGGATACTAGTCTAACACTCCCCCGCAGTCTGATCGGCAGCTTGGCGGACATTCAGGCTGGACCGAAACTCCGTGAAGATAGATGTCGGCAAACCTTTGGTGAAAATATCAGCGTACTGGGACGTCGTCGGGACGTGAAGGACGCGGACTTGACCAAGGGCGACTTTCTCTCGAACGAAGTGTAGATCAATCTCAATGTGCTTCGTACGCTGGTGCTGGACCGGGTTGGTGGACAAGTACATGGCGCTGATATTGTCACAGTAAACAATAGTGGCGCGGCGAAGAGGGCTATGCAACTCCTGTAACAACTGGCGTAGCCAAGTAGCCTCAGCAACACCGTTGGCGATAGCGCGGTATTCAGCTTCAGCACTGGACCTGGAAACTGTTGGCTGGCGCTTCGACGACCATGAGATGAGGTTGTCCCCGAGGAAGACTCCATAGCCCGAGGTGGACTTGCGAGTGTTTGGGCAGCCTGCCCAATCGGCGTCAGAGTAAACAACAAGCTCAGCAGGAGAAGTCCGGTAAAGGTGAAGACCGTGCTCCAAAGTACCTCGAATGTAGCGCAAGATACGCTTCATCGCACCAAGTGAAGCGTCTCCGCTTTTCGCAGGATCGAGTCGGTATAGCGCTGATGAACAGACGCAACAGTACAGCATATAAAAAGCACGAATTAAGTCTTAAAGTTATTACATTAGTCCAATTAAAACAACGAGTACACAGCGGAAGTCTTAACGATACTAACCCAAGCCAAAGATAACAGATACAAGCGCACGCGCTCACGATACAAGTGAATTCGCATCCAAAGCCATGAAGATGCGAACTCGAGAGGAGATCACTCCTCGGTCTCCCAGTGGGCTGTCCAACCATAGGGAAGCTGGCCATCCCACTGTCCACCTCCACCCGTAGAGTCGGGGATAAAGGTGCTACCTGCAATCAAATATAAACAGCCAAACCCTGAGCAACTAATACTCAGCAAGTCTTACCCGTCAAAAGGCTAACTACAGCCGACTCCTAGTATGCAAGGCTACAAAGGGTGGCTGACTCAATAGCATAACTCGCACTAATTACTTGATCCTTACTTTCAAGTTTTAGTTTCAAGTTAAGTACTTATCCAGTAAAGCAGTGTGCATATAGCTAAAACAGATATAAGTAACAGTACATCAGATCATCGATATAGCAGTAATGAGGTACAATAAACATAAGTACTAGTCATCATCATCAATCATATCACACTACGATGTGGCGCACTGAGCAAGGTTGCTCTTGACCGAGAGCGGCGGCATCGATGTACATCCTGCAGGAGAAAAACCTGACCACACGCCACACACAGCAAAAGCCGTATGCAGCAACTATTCGCGAAGGTCCCCCTAGAACTGGCTGAGTCTCACACCTCCCGAGAAAGGCCCTCCCGCACAGTCCCCGTCCCAGACGTACGCCCTGATTGGGAGGCATCCCTTCTCTCCCAAGTACCATGATAGAAAGTGCAAGTATCCGCGAGACACTAGGGCAACCTAAGCTACTAAGCTTACTAGTCCCATAAAAACACTAGCATGTGATCAGTACGTTCGAACTTGCTCAATAGGGCCAACAACGAACGGTCCTCAATCGACACAGACGGGGCTACACCACCGTGAAGGCCCAGCCTTCTCCAACCATCCTACACAAACAATTCCCCGTCCGGTCTCAACAAATCCTAAATTCATCTAGTACAATCCAGGGTAATTCCTAACTCGCGAGTGGGACCTACCACTCGACTTCTACCGTTCGCTAGTCCCTAAGCATAGCAAGTTCTAACGCAACCTAGACCACATCTACAAAAATAGGACACAAGGTAGGATATGGAAGGTAATCCTAATGCAGTGCTAAGGCTTCACATCAATTCCTAATAGACCTAATGCACAATCAATTACTAGCCCCAATCAAGTGAGAAAGTAAAAATCCTAAACAGGGAGGCATGCACCGGGGCTTGCCTGGCTCAGGAGCGTAGCTAACGGGGTCAGCGGGGTCAGTGTCCTGCTGCGGCTGCTCCTCCTGCACCTCCTGGGTCTGCTCCTCCGGCAGCTGGAAGTCGAGCGGCTCCGGAGTCGTCTCTGTCACTACACGTTATGACAAGGAAAATAATGCATGTTAGATGCAAGATAATATGATGCAATTAATGATTTAATTACTTGATAGGACAGTCATTTACACTGTAAGTGCAAGTGATTAACTTTGTTAATTAATTCCGTCTGGAGTATTTCCTTCATTAACTTTTAATTAAGTTCACCATTAATTAACTTGGCAAGTTAAATGAACAATGTGATTTCGAAAGTTGATTTATGTCCAGTGGCATTTTTCTGCTGAAGAGTGCCACTGGAAGTAATTTATGGTGAAGTTTCATAATTTATTGCAAAGTAGATTATTTATAATAATTTATACAGTGCAGAACATGATTTAAATCATAAGAAAATAATTAGGCAACATGTGACAGTGGAAAAATACTCTGTAGGTGTGTTATCAGATTCTTAACAGTCATGCAAGAGTTCAGGATTTATTGGCCAACAGATAATTTATAATGAATTAAACAAGATCTGAACAAATGTATTTTCCAGAAAATACACAATCTGCAAAAGTGCGTTTTGGTATTTTTTCTGGATAGAGGATGTTACATGGAGTCCAAAGAAATTAGTTTCATATTTTTCTGAGGTGTATTTATTTTTATATCGATTTTACAAGTTTCATGCAATTTCTAGGAATTACATTAATTCGAAAAGATTTGAAAATTTGGGCGAACCAATCAGATCTGGCCACACGAGGGGCCACACGATCTGGGCCGCACCGGATCCGGTCTGAACCACACCAGATCCAGCCACTCGCGTGTGGGAACACACGGAGGGCTACACGCGCTACCACACCGGATCCGGCGTTGTCGCACGGGATCCGGGCGATGTGGCCCTCTGTGCGCTGGCCGGGCCGTCGCCGGAGGGCGGCGGCGCGCTCGCCGGAGCTAAGCTTCCGACGGCCAAATGACGAACGGTTAGCGCAGGAAGATAGAGCGTGGAACGGAGGTTTCACCTCGTCGACTCGTGGCTCGAGAGGATGGCCGGAGGGTGGTCGGCGTCGAGGAATGGCGGCTGGTGGCGCTCCGGCGTCGACGCGGGCTCGCGGTGGTCGACGGGGAGCTGCACCCGCTGGCGCCACGGCTTCACGGCGTCGAGAGGGAGCGGGTCGTGGTACACGACGACGTCGAGGAGGCTCGGAAAGAGGGGTGCTCGACGGGGAGTTCTTCACGGTGGTCGACGGTGGCGGAAGGGGAAAATCCCAAATGCGACGGACTCACTGCGGAAAGAGGGGAAAGGTGAGGTCAACGGGGGCGCAACTTCACAAGAAACGTCCCCGTGCGAGGAATCGATGCGGAACTTACCGGAGTAAGAGGATTCAACGGCGAGGAGGGGGTGGCGCGGTTGACCGGACTCGGAGATGAAGGCCCGATTCGCGCTCCTCAGCCCGGAGCAACGGCCATGAGGGCCATGGCAAGCTCAAGGGCGTCTCCGCGAACTCTTCTGCTCAACGACCCGGCAGCTAGGCACTTCAGCGCGGCGGCGCGGCGAGCTCGCAGCCCGGCAGTGGCGAGGCGGAGGCTAGGGCTAGGGTTTGGGCGGCCGGGGAGTGGGAAATGGGAGCTGGGCAAGCGAGAGAGGAGCGGGACGGCGTTTTGACGCCTCGGCGCGGCGAGGAGCGGGCCCGAGCACCGCGCGGCGAAGCCGTACGACGTCGGCGACGTGGCGACTATCTTCCGCGCGCGCGCAGTGAGGGAGAAGAGACTGACATGCGGGCCCTCGGGCATCTTTTCTTTTTCCCGATTAATTCAAACTGAAATTTTCCCCAATCTTTGGCGCTCGATTTGAACTAGCAACTGAACACCAAAAATTGTGAAACCAGTTGCATTCGAAAGATCATGAAATGCTCTTTCCAGTGACATAACATGCACATCTCAATTCGAAATAGAATTCAAATGGCAGCTAGTCAAAGTTGGACAATTTTGGAACTTTGAGGATTTATTTGAGCATCGAAATGAATTTCAAAAATCACCAAAAAATTCTCCAAAATTCTTATTTCGCAAGGGCTATCTTCAGAAATTTTGGTTGGGTCAAGTTGTTAAAGAAATTTTCGAGTTGCTTCACAGACATGGGTTTGAACTTGTTTAAACTTCGAATTTTGAATTTTGAATTTGGCTTAATTTCATCTTCACTTCAGTTTGGTTTGCACGCTTCTGTAATACAGTGACACGGGGTGTCACAGCCCTCCCCCCTTAAAGGAATCTCGTCCCGAGATTAAAGAGAAGGAGGAAAAACGAATGGCGAAAGGACGAAGAAAAAGATGCAAAAATGGAACAACTAGGTAACGCACCTCGGAGGTAGAAAACCTGGAAAATGGGAGTTTAAGAACTCCGCTGTCTCCCACGTGGCCTCGGCCTCAGAGTGGTTGCTCCATTGCACCTTATAGAATCTGGTAGTGCTCTTCCTGGTGACTCGGTCTTTCTGATCGACAATGCCAATAGGCTGCTCGGGGTATGTCAAATCTGGCTCAAGCTGCTCAACACCACTGACCACTCTGTCACTAGGAACCTTCCAGCACTTCTTCAGCTGCGATACGTGGAACACATTGTGAACACTGGAGAGATTGGAGGGCAACTCCAATCTATAAGCGACGGGTCCACACTGCTCAGATATCCGGAACGGTCCAACGTATCGGGGTGCTAGCTTCCCTCTGACACCAAACCGACGTACACCCTTTATGGGAGAGACACGAAGGTATACGTGGCTGCCAACTGCAAACACCAACGGTCGGCGTCTTCTGTCAGCATAGCTCTTCTGTCGAGACTTGGCTGCTCTCAAGTTCGACTGAATGCGTCTCACAGTCTCCTCGGCCTCTACTATCAACTCAGTCCCAAAGGTGAATCGCTCGCCAGACTCAACCCAATTAAGGGGAGTGCGACAGCGACGTCCATACAACGCCTCAAAGGGTGCCATCTTGATGCTCTCCTGGTAACTGTTGTTGTAGGAGAACTCTGCTAGCGGTAAACATTTCTCCCAATCCTTGGTGTGAGTCAGCACGCAAGCACGAAGTAAGTCCTCAAGAATCTGGTTCACCCTCTCAGTCTGTCCATCTGTCTGAGGGTGGTAAGCAGCACTGCGGATCAAGGTGGTGTCTAAAGAAGCATGCAGCTGCTCCCAGAAGCGAGAAACAAACTGGGGTCCTCTGTCTGAAATGATGGTCTTAGGCACTCCATGCAAACAGACAATCCGGGAGATATAAAGCTCGGCATACTTCTGCACACTGTAACGGGTATACACTGGAATGAAGTGAGCTGACTTGGTCAATCGATCGACAATCACCCAAATAGAGTCATGCTTCTGTGAGGTGAGAGGTAAGCCAACAATGAAATCCATGCTGATATCCTCCCACTTCCAAGCAGGAACACTCAAAGGCTGAAGCAACCCTGCAGGCTTCATGTATTCTGCCTTGACTCTCCTGCAAGTGTCACACTCAGAAACGTACTGCGCGACCTCCCGCTTCATGCGGGTCCACCAGAAGCGACTTCTCAAATCCTGGTACATCTTGTTACTGCCAGGATGGATGGAATACTTGGACAAGTGCGCCTCATCAAGAATCTTCCTGCGCAACTCAAAGTCCTTAGGAACTACCAATCTGTCCTTGAACCACAGGACTCCATCCTCATCCTCTCTGAAACACTGGACTCCAGCTTCCCCGAGCTTGAGTCTCCTCCTGAGGTGATTCACCTTCTCATCCTTCTTCTGCGCTGCCACAATCTCATCTCGCAGGGTCGGAACAAGTGATATATTGGCCAAAGAGCCATAAGCATACACTCTAAGACTGGGCTCTGCCTCTGCATAAGGAGCTGCGATGAGATTATTGCAATGAGCCTTGCGACTCAAAGCATCAGCAACCACATTAGCCTTCCCTGGGTGATAGTGAATCTCCAGATCATAGTCCTTGATCAGCTCTAACCATCTCCTCTGGCGCATGTTCAGATCTGACTGCGTGAATATATACTTGAGGCTCTTGTGATCTGTGTAGATATGCACCAGATTTCCCAACAGATAATGCCGCCATACTTTCAAAGCAAGTACGACAGCTGCAAGCTCAAGATCGTGAGTGGGGTAATGCTCTTCATGTCGCTTAAGCTGCCGAGAGACATAAGCAATTACCCTGCCATCCTGCATCAGCACACAACCAAGACCAGTACCGGAAGCATCACAATACACATCAAATGGCTTGGTGATATCAGGCTGAGCTAAAACTGGAGCGGTAGTGAGAAGCTTCTTCAGATTCTGGAAAGCATCACCACACTGCGAGCTCCACACAAATCTCATGTTCTTCTTCAGCAACTCAGTGATGGGCTTGGAGATCTTAGAGAAATTCGGAATAAACCGACGGTAATAACCAGCCAAACCCAAGAAACTGCGAATCTGAGAGACAGTCGTAGGTGCATTCCAATCCAGAACATCCTGCACCTTGCTAGGGTCAACAGCAATACCCTCAGCTGATATAACATGGCCCAGAAAAGGCACCTCGCTAAGCCAGAACTCGCACTTGCTGAACTTAGCGTACAGCTGGTGATCCCTCAAACGCTGCAACACAATCCTGAGGTGCTGCTCATGCTCCTCCTCTGTCTCTGAATAGATCAAGATGTCGTCAATGAAAACCACGACAAACTTGTCCAACTCTGGCATGAACACTGAGTTCATCAAGTACATGAAGTAAGCAGGTGCATTGGTCAAACCGAAAGACATCACCAAGTACTCATAGAGTCCATATCTGGTAGCGAAAGCAGTCTTCGGAATGTCCTCTGCACGGATCTTAATCTGATGATACCCAGAGCGGAGATCAATCTTGGAGAACACCTTAGCTCTAGCTAGCTGATCGAACAAGATATCAATGCGAGGCAGCGGATACTTGTTCTTAATCGTCACAGCATTAAGTGGTCTATAGTCCACACATAGCCTGAGCGCCTGATCCTTCTTCTTCACAAACAAGGCTGGACAACCCCAAGGTGAAGAGCTAGGACGAATGAAACCCTTGTCCAATAGCTCCTTCAGCTGCATCTTCAACTCTGCTAACTCATTAGGGGCCATCTTGTACGGTTTCCTGGAGATAGGTGCTGTGCCTGGCTGCAAGTCAATGCGGAACTCCACATCACGATCTGGTGGTAAGCCTGGCAAATCATCTGGAAACACATCGGGGTACTCACGCACCACCGGTATCATATCCAGACTCTTGCCAACGGTCTGGTGCACTGACGGTCGCGATGGGGCCAACAAGGATAGCTGAAAGGTGACCTTGCCGTGCATAGGAGAATCCAAGTGAACAAGACGGAGAGAAGTATCAAGAACAGCCTTCTGGACCCTCATCCATCCCATACCAAGTATCACATCTAAACCCTGACCGTCCAACACAATAAGATGGGTCGAGTAGATCTGTCCAGCAAGGTCAATAGGAGCATTACGCACTATCTGCCTCGTCACAATGCGGCCCCCTGGTGTACTGATCACGTACGGAGTCTCTAAGGAAGAAATCACAAGACCCAGTCGTCGAGTACAAGCTAAACTGACAAACTCATGTGTCGCACCTGAATCAAACAAGATAACCACGGGCTCGTGTCGCATAGAGAACGTACCAGCTAGAACCTGCTCACCCTCTGGAACCTCCTCTGCAGTGGTGTAGTTAACGCGCCCAGTCTTGACTGGCGCGTTCCTGCCCTGCTGGCGCTGCTGGCCTGCCGCCTGAACTGGAGCCCTCTGCGCGTTGTTCTGTCTAGGTGCTGCACGGCAGTCACGCGCAAAGTGCCCCACCTGTCCACAGTTGAAGCACGGAAAACCTCTGCCTGCCTGCTGCTGCTGCTACTGCTGCGAGCGCTGCTGCTGCTGACGCTGCTGCTGCTGTGGCTGTCTCTGAGCAAACTGCTGCTGCTGCTGCTGCTGCTGACGCTGGTACTGTGGAGGTGCAAGGTACCTCTGTCCACTGGGAGCGGTGTACACAAGGCGTGGCCTGGCTGAAGTGCTGCCAGACTGCGGTGCCACTGCCTTCCTCTTCCTCTTGTCGTCCTGGTGTGCCCTGATGGCATCCTCCATCACGATCGCTGCACTGACAAGCTCGTCGAAGGTACCACCGGCGTTCAGGACAAGCCGGGACTGAAGCTTGGTAGACAAGCCTCTCAAGAAACACGCCTTCCGCTTGGCGGGCGTGTCTACCTGGTCTGGAGCAAACTGGGCCAGGTGGTTGAACACCTGGGCGTAGTCGAACACGCTCCTGCCCCCCTGCCTGAGGTCCAGGAACTCCCTGAGCTTCCGCTGCATAAGGCCAGGCGGAATGTGGAACGAGCGAAAGGCCTCTCTGAACTGTGCCCAAGTCAACTGCTGACCGGCCGGAAGAGTGGCAAGGTGAGCTGCCCACCATCCTCCAGCCGCCCCGTGAAGCTGCTGCGCCGCGAACAGTGTCTTCTGCACCTCTGTGCAGTCAGGAAGGAGCCCAAACTTGGACTCCACAGTGCGCAGCCAAGCCTCCGCCTCCATCGGGTCAGTGGACCCGGAAAAGACAGGCGGGTGAGTGGCCAGGAAGTCTGCGTAGGTGCAGCCTGGCTGTGCGCCCCGACGGTGGCCACCCTGCTGGGTGACGGCCTGAACGAGAGTCCTGAGCAGCTCCGTCTGGTTGTGCATCGCCTCCGCCAGAGTGTGCTGCGGGGGTGGCGGCGGCGGCGGGCGACGCGGCGGCATCCTGCCAATTAAACATTTCCACCGTTAGCTCCAGAATACAATATCATTATCAGGCGGAAATTTAAATTGACATGCACAGGCAGAAACAAAAGTAGCTCAGATCCAAATAATTAAACTGACAGATCCATTCATAACATTAATTAAGTCTTACAGAGCATTCATTACATAGATCATGGTACAATCCACTCATGCGTACATAGGGGGTGTAACATCCAACAAAATACTACGACACCTGACCAACTATCATGATGCTCCTAGATCAAGCTAACTAAGGACCTGTCGACACTATGACGCACATGCGTCATCCACATCGCATCCAGCGCGCCTCTGTCACGCTTGGAATGCCGAGTAAGGCAACTAACGGTGCCTCCTACCACGGTGGGAAGCGGTGTCCAGGATCTCTGAAGGAAACAGCTCAACACTCATCTCTGACACGACGTCCTCCTGTGCCTCCTCCTCTGCTGGAGGTGCCACAACTGCTGCAGCAACCTGCTCCTGGAGTCCCACTATCTGGTGCTGGGCGACCTGTAACTGCTGCTCGAGCTGTCCTGCGTGGTTCAGTGAAGCAGCTAGCTCACCGACTAACTCAGAAATCTCGTGGCCACGTGCAGTGAGCTGGCCGGCAAGCTGGTCACGCTGGGCGGCACACTGGTCGCGCTGTGCAACACACTGGTCAAGCTGAGCAGCACAGTGGTCGCGCTGAGCGGTAGTCACGGCCAAGGCGTGCTCCAACTGCGCAATCCTGTCGTTCCTAGCGTCCACTGTCTCTGACAACTCCTCCACACGGCTCAAAGTCCTCCCACCTGCGCGGTCAGAAGCCACAAGAACCCTGTACAGCTCGGACAGGTGTCGAGCCGTAGAAGGTAGCTGCGTCGGAGTGAGGACCAAGTTGCCGCTGTCAAGCTGCCTGAGACGTCTCCTGTACTGAGGGTGCCCTGTGGTGCTGACTGGGAACAAGCTCAGTGAGGTGTTGCCAAGATCAGCAACGTGCATCTCACAGAAACGCACCATCGCCTGAAGAGCAACACTGTTCAGGGTCTCGTCAAAGTCCTGACCGAAACCCCGAAGAGAGAAGTGCGACCAAGCAGGCCGCTGTGGGTGCGAGGGGACATCCACCCACATCGAGAAGCGGGGAAGTCCGTACACCTGGCTGGGCTGTCCGCGGTAGCGCGGAGGGTCGGGGTAGCCAAGTCGCTGCAACTCAGCCCAGAACAGCGAGGGAAAACCGGCGTGGTAAAGACCATCCGTGTGCAGTGCACCGTCCTCCCCAAGCTCGGCGTGCGGAAAGTCGTCTAGGTCAGCCATCTGCGGAAAAGAGAGAGAAAAGTCACAATCTCTTCCAACAGAACAAAATAACCATGTTAAGCAAGAAATATAACATGGTCAGGCGGCTATAGAGTGGTAGCAAAAGCCACACACACAGCCCACAAGGAAAGCAACGAAAAACTGCAACACTGAAAATCTGCTCGCTAAGAGCAGCAGAACCTAAAACGAAAACTGGTACTTCTGGAGGCTTCAAACGAGAAAAGTCAGAGCACGAAACTTGTAGATAACTTCAACATCTTTCCAACGAGTGCTCAAACGCCCAAAATGGATCAGTAAAACTGGAGATATCGATTTTTTTAAGTTGGTGGACAGATTCTGGAAAAACTAGTCGAAGCTGAAAGTTGACTTCACTTGATCGACAGATTTGGAGGTGATACTGACAGAATCAAAAAGTGAACGCTGAAGCAAAGTTTTAGTTCATGTTGTAAGCTTTCCAGCAAGTCTTCGTTCAACGAATTTGGACAAACGGTTTTGGAGTTATGAATTTTTAAAATTAGCTTGTCAGTCTGAAATTTTTGGGTGATCTGAAATTCGTGGAAGTATTTTAATTGATGATGCAATGCATGCTCGTCCTGCACGTCCTCACAAAATAAAAAGTTTGCCCAAATATAGCAGGCCGTAGACAGTGGTGGTGACTACTTCGCACTCACAAACGTTTCTACACGATCTACGCGCGAGTTAGTGTACCTGCAAGCACACAACGTCACCTCAACCAACCTACACAGGTGACGTATCTCATAAAATGTAATACATGGCCCAATGACATATCCTCACCATCCTCAACTCCTCGTGAACTCGATGGCTCACGGAACATAACAAAACTCCGCCACCAATATCCAAAACCAGCGCCATGTAGTTCCTTACCTTCTTACCTGGGCGTCGGTGCGTCGTTACAGAAAATAACAATCAACTCCTATTACCACCTGATTACTCTAACATCCTTATAATGGCTTTTCGATCCTCACACGTACGTGGTTAGATTTTCGAAAATAGGCCGTTTATATGATGTACTGTCCCAACACGGCTCTGGTACCAGCTGAAGCGTCTCCGCTTTTCGCAGGATCGAGTCGGTATAGCGCTGATGAACAGACGCAACAGTACAGCATATAAAAAGCACGAATTAAGTCTTAAAGTTATTACATTAGTCCAATTAAAACAACGAGTACACAGCGGAAGTCTTAACGATACTAACCCAAGCCAAAGATAACAGATACAAGCGCACGCGCTCACGATACAAGTGAATTCGCATCCAAAGCCATGAAGATGCGAACTCGAGAGGAGATCACTCCTCGGTCTCCCAGTGGGCTGTCCAACCATAGGGAAGCTGGCCATCCCACTGTCCACCTCCACCCGTAGAGTCGGGGATAAAGGTGCTACCTGCAATCAAATATAAACAGCCAAACCCTGAGCAACTAATACTCAGCAAGTCTTACCCGTCAAAAGGCTAACTACAGCCGACTCCTAGTATGCAAGGCTACAAAGGGTGGCTGACTCAATAGCATAACTCGCACTAATTACTTGATCCTTACTTTCAAGTTTTAGTTTCAAGTTAAGTACTTATCCAGTAAAGCAGTGTGCATATAGCTAAAACAGATATAAGTAACAGTACATCAGATCATCGATATAGCAGTAATGAGGTACAATAAACATAAGTACTAGTCATCATCATCAATCATATCACACTACGATGTGGCGCACTGAGCAAGGTTGCTCTTGACCGAGAGCGGCGGCATCGATGTACATCCTGCAGGAGAAAAACCTGACCACACGCCACACACCGCAAAAGCCGTATGCAGCAACTATTCGCGAAGGTCCCCCTAGAACTGGCTGAGTCTCACACCTCCCGAGAAAGGCCCTCCCGCACAGTCCCCGTCCCAGACGTACGCCCTGATTGGGAGGCATCCCTTCTCTCCCAAGTACCATGATAGAAAGTGCAAGTATCCGCGAGACACTAGGGCAACCTAAGCTACTAAGCTTACTAGTCCCATAAAAACACTAGCATGTGATCAGTACGTTCGAACTTGCTCAATAGGGCCAACAACGAACGGTCCTCAATCGACACAGACGGGGCTACACCACCGTGAAGGCCCAGCCTTCTCCAACCATCCTACACAAACAATTCCCCGTCCGGTCTCAACAAATCCTAAATTCATCTAGTACAATCCAGGGTAATTCCTAACTCGCGAGTGGGACCTACCACTCGACTTCTACCGTTCGCTAGTCCCTAAGCATAGCAAGTTCTAACGCAACCTAGACCACATCTACAAAAATAGGACACAAGGTAGGATATGGAAGGTAATCCTAATGCAGTGCTAAGGCTTCACATCAATTCCTAATAGACCTAATGCACAATCAATTACTAGCCCCAATCAAGTGAGAAAGTAAAAATCCTAAACAGGGAGGCATGCACCGGGGCTTGCCTGGCTCAGGAGCGTAGCTAACGGGGTCAGCGGGGTCAGTGTCCTGCTGCGGCTGCTCCTCCTGCACCTCCTGGGTCTGCTCCTCCGGCAGCTGGAAGTCGAGCGGCTCCGGAGTCGTCTCTGTCACTACACGTTATGACAAGGAAAATAATGCATGTTAGATGCAAGATAATATGATGCAATTAATGATTTAATTACTTGATAGGACAGTCATTTACACTGTAAGTGCAAGTGATTAACTTTGTTAATTAATTCCGTCTGGAGTATTTCCTTCATTAACTTTTAATTAAGTTCACCATTAATTAACTTGGCAAGTTAAATGAACAATGTGATTTCGAAAGTTGATTTATGTCCAGTGGCATTTTTCTGCTGAAGAGCGCCACTGGAAGTAATTTATGGTGAAGTTTCATAATTTATTGCAAAGTAGATTATTTATAATAATTTATACAGTGCAGAACATGATTTAAATCATAAGAAAATAATTAGGCAACATGTGACAGTGGAAAAATACTCTGTAGGTGTGTTATCAGATTCTTAACAGTCATGCAAGAGTTCAGGATTTATTGGCCAACAGATAATTTATAATGAATTAAACAAGATCTGAACAAATGTATTTTCCAGAAAATACACAATCTGCAAAAGTGCGTTTTGGTATTTTTGCTGGATAGAGGATGTTACATGGAGTCCAAAGAAATTAGTTTCATATTTTTCTGAGGTGTATTTATTTTTATATCGATTTTACAAGTTTCAGGCAATTTCTAGGAATTACATTAATTCGAAAAGATTTGAAAATTTGGGCGAACCAATCAGATCTGGCCACACGAGGGGCCACACGATCTGGGCCGCACCGGATCCGGTCTGAACCACACCAGATCCAGCCACTCGCGTGTGGGAACACACGGAGGGCTACACGCGCTACCACACCGGATCCGGCGTTGTCGCACGGGATCCGGGCGATGTGGCCCTCTGTGCGCTGGCCGGGCCGTCGCCGGAGGGCGGCGGCGCGCTCGCCGGAGCTAAGCTTCCGACGGCCAAATGACGAACGGTTAGCGCAGGAAGATAGAGCGTGGAACGGAGGTTTCACCTCGTCGACTCGTGGCTCGAGAGGATGGCCGGAGGGTGGTCGGCGTCGAGGAATGGCGGCTGGTGGCGCTCCGGCGTCAACGCGGGCTCGCGGTGGTCGACGGGGAGCTGCACCCGCTGGCGCCACGGCTTCACGGCGTCGAGAGGGAGCGGGTCGTGGTACACGACGACGTCGAGGAGGCTCGGAAAGAGGGGTGCTCGACGGGGAGTTCTTCACGGTGGTCGACGGTGGCGGAAGGGGAAAATCCCAAATGCGACGGACTCACTGCGGAAAGAGGGGAAAGGTGAGGTCAACGGGGGCGCAACTTCACAAGAAACGTCCCCGTGCGAGGAATCGATGCGGAACTTACCGGAGTAAGAGGATTCAACGGCGAGGAGGGGGTGGCGCGGTTGACCGGACTCGGAGATGAAGGCCCGATTCGCGCTCCTCAGCCCGGAGCAACGGCCATGAGGGCCATGGCAAGCTCAAGGGCGTCTCCGCGAACTCTTCTGCTCAACGACCCGGCAGCTAGGCACTTCAGCGCGGCGGCGCGGCGAGCTCGCAGCCCGGCAGTGGCGAGGCGGAGGCTAGGGCTAGGGTTTGGGCGGCCGGGGAGTGGGAAATGGGAGCTGGGCAAGCGAGAGAGGAGCGGGACGGCGTTTTGACGCCTCGGCGCGGCGAGGAGCGGGCCCGAGCACCGCGCGGCGAAGCCGTACGACGTCGGCGACGTGGCGACTGTCTTCCGCGCGCGCGCAGTGAGGGAGAAGAGACTGACATGCGGGCCCTCGGGCATCTTTTCTTTTTCCCGATTAATTCAAACTGAAATTTTCCCCAATCTTTGGCGCTCGATTTGAACTAGCAACTGAACACCAAAAATTGTGAAACCAGTTGCATTCGAAAGATCATGAAATGCTCTTTCCAGTGACATAACATGCACATCTCAATTCGAAATAGAATTCAAATGGCAGCTAGTCAAAGTTGGACAATTTTGGAATTTTGAGGATTTATTTGAGCATCGAAATGAATTTCAAAAATCACCAAACATTCTCCAAAATTCTTATTTCGCAAGGGCTATCTTCAGAAATTTTGGTTGGGTCAAGTTGTTAAAGAAATTTTCGAGTTGCTTCACAGACATGGGTTTGAACTTGTTTAAACTTCGAATTTTGAATTTTGAATTTGGCTTAATTTCATCTTCACTTCAGTTTGGTTTGCACGCTTCTGTAATACAGTGACACGGGGTGTCACACCAAGATGTGGCTCCCTCGGGTCATGCATGTAGAGGCAGACTTGCTGAACAGCATAGGCAATGTCCGGTCTAGTGAAGGTCAGATACTGCAGAGCACCGGCAATACTGCGATAGTGCGTCGCATCGGCAACTGGAGTACCATCAGCAGATAGCTTGGAGTGAGTATCAACAGGGGTACTACTCGGCTTGCAATCACTCATACCAGCACGGTCCAGAATGTCCAACATGTACTGTCTCTGAGAGAGGAAAAGACCACCATCTCGTTGTGCAACTGAGACGCCCAGGAAGTGATGAAGACGACCCATATCGGTCATGGCGAACTCCCTCTGAAGAGCTGCAATAATGCGCTGAAGGAATCCCTGAGAAGATGCAGTGAGAACAATATCGTCCACATAAAGCAAGAGAAAAGCAGCATCAACACCCCGGCGATAAATAAACAGTGAGGAGTCCGTCTTAGCCTCAACAAATCCAAGAGAGAGAATGTGAGAGGCGAAACGACTATACCAAGCACGGGGGGCCTGCTTCAATCCATATAATGACTTGTTCAGACGGCAGACATGATCAGGGCGAGAGGGATCGACAAAACCGGATGGCTGCATACAGTAGACTGTCTCAGTTAGCATACCATGGAGAAAGGCGTTCTTCACATCCAAGTGATGAATGGGCCACGAACGAGAGAGAGCCAGAGTGAGAACCACACGAACTGTAGCAGGCTTGACCACGGGACTGAAAGTTTCATCAAAATCAATTCCAGGACGTTGAGTAAAACCTCGAAGAACCCACCGAGCTTTGTAGCGATCAAGAGAGCCATCGGAGAGGAGCTTATGCCGGAAAACCCACTTACCGGTGACCACATTGACACCGGCAGGTCGAGGCACAAGGGACCAAGTATCATTGGCTTGAAGCGCTTCAAACTCAGCTTGCATGGCGGCACGCCAATTGGAGTCAGACAATGCCATGCGAAAGTTCTTCGGTAGTGGAGAGATGACCGCCACATTTAAATTGAGGCGATCAACAGGCTGGCGAAATCCATCCTTGGCACGGGTGCGCATGGTGTGCTCATTCGTGACAGGAGCAATGCGCACTGGCTTCGTGTTCGTCGTACGTCCAGTGCTGCTGGCAACTACCTGAGTCGCGGAGACTACAGGGACAGCGGAACCGGGAGCAGCAGGTGGGGGCGTCCCAACCAGGGGCGGCCCAGCTTGAGAGGGGCCCAGGAAAGAGCCCGCCTGAGAGGGAGGCGCAATCAGAGGCGATTCATCAGCGGGCGCGCGGGCCGGAAGGGCACCAGGCGCATGCAGCCGTGCCGGGGTGGCAACAGGCGCATGCACGCCGGGTGCAGGAGCGCTGGGTGCAGCATCCTGAGGCACAACAGTGTGCTCGCGTGGACCGTCAGTAGGAGAAGCACCTGCAGCCACAACCCTTGGCCCGATGGGCAAGATAGAAGCATCATCAGTATCCAAAAAATCCAAAGTGTCAGGAGCCATTGGTGTGGAGGACATCTCGGCAAAGGGGAAAGAAGATTCATCGAAAACCACATGACGGGACACGATGATTCGATTTGAGTGCAGATCGAGACACCTATAACCTTTGTGCTCAGAGGAGTAACCAAGGAAGACACACAAGGATGATCGTGGAGAGAGCTTATGGGGGGCTGTCGAGGACAAGTTTGGGTAACAAGCACAACCAAATACACGTAAATGAGTGTAGGTGGGGTGAGTACCATAAAGAGCAAAGAACGGAGTCAAGCTATCTAGAGTTTTAGTGGGCTGCCTATTAAGGATATAGGTTGCTGTGTGGAGAGAATCAGCCCAATAAACAGGCGGAAGACTAGCTTGGAACAAAAGTGAACGTAAAATATTATTAATGGTGCGAAT
Organism: Eragrostis curvula; assembly: GCA_007726485.1. Classification (NCBI taxonomy): domain Eukaryota; kingdom Viridiplantae; phylum Streptophyta; class Magnoliopsida; order Poales; family Poaceae; genus Eragrostis; species Eragrostis curvula. The sequence goes on from RWGY01000962.1 coordinate 88,192, forward strand.
AGCGCGTTCAGCTTTGCCGTTCTGCTGGGAAGTGTAAGGGCACGACATACGGAGAACTACACCGTGAGTGAGAAAGAACGTGCGGGACGACGAATTATCAAATTCACGACCATTGTCGCACTGGACACTTTTCACGGTGGAGCCAAATTGTGTGCGCACATAGGAGAAAAAATGAGCAATAGCAGGAAACGTCTCAGACTTAAGGCGAAGCGGAAAAGTCCAAATAAAGTGAGAGCAATCATCGAGAATGACAAGGTAATATTTGTAACCTGACACACTAGGAACAGGTGATGTCCAAAGGTCACAATGTATTAAATCAAACTTATTGAGAGCTCTAGAATTTGAAGAACCAAAAGGGAGGCGCACATGGCGGCCAAGCTGACAAGCATGACAAATGTGATCAAGTTTGCCGTTATTACAAGTAATAGCATTGGAACTAATAAGCTTGGACAGGGCTTCATGGCCAAGATGGCCGAGACGACGATGCCATAAGGTAGCGGACGGGGCAGCAGCAACAAGGGCAGCGGTGCTGGTGGAGAGCGGGAAGAACGGGTAGAGATCACCCGAACTATTGCACCTGGCTATCACGCTCTTGGTTTGCAAATCCTTCACAGAAAGACCAAAGGGATCAAACTCGATTGAACAATTATTATCAGTGGTAAATCGTCGAACGGAAATCAAATTCTTAATGATGCTTGGTGAAACTAAGACATTATTAAGAACAAGAGGACGACTTGGTGTAGGAAAGGAGTATGACCCAATAGAGGTAACAGGAAGCAAGGCCCCGTTACCGACAACGATCGATGAAGGAGTAAGCAAAGAGGGTGGGCGAAGGGAAGATAGTGTACCAGCATCGGAGGTCATATGGGAGGCAGCCCCGGAGTCCGCATAAAACTCAGCTGGCGCCGGTGGCGGGGTTAGCGACATGGTGTTGAAAGCCTGCATGAGGGCTGCCTGATCCCAAGCGCCACCAGCCATGGGCGACCAGAACTGCTGCTGCTGTGGCGCCGGGGCCTGGACAGCAGGGTGCTGAACAGCAGACCCCGAAGGTGCTCCCCCGTAGTAGTAGGCCGGCGTGCCGTAGTACGGAGAGTACAGGGGCATGGGCGACGGTACAGCGGCGAGAGCCTGCTGAGGCTGCTGTTGGAGCGCCTGCTGCTGCTGAGGCTGCTGTTGGGGCGCCTGCTGCTGCTGCTGTGCACCGGAAAAGCCGAAGGATGGCCGGGCATACGGCCAGACCTGCACCATGCCCGCCCAAGGATTCGCGAAGGACGGAGCAGGGGCAGGGGGCCGAGGACCGGTAGAGGAGCTCGCGGAGGACTGGCCGGATCCGCCGTTGCCAGCGGGAGCATTTGATTTGCCACCGCGACCACGACGGCGATTGGCGTTGTTGCCGTTGCGCCCGGAGTTGCCGCTGGAGGTGTTGGTGGAGGAGCCGCGCGCAGGCTGGGAGGGTGCAGCAAGGAGAGCAGTGGCGTGTTGCTCATCATTGCCGCCCAGGATGTCGATTTCTTCGAGGCGAAGCTGTGTCCGGGCATCATCAAACGTCGGGAAGGGTCGATGCATCTTGAGAATGGAGACCATGTGACGAAACTTCCCATTGAGCCCGCGGAGGAGGGTCAGCACCATGGTGCGTTCACCGACAGGATCACCAAACTCACTAAGTGAGGTGGCCATGGTCTCCAGGCGGCGACAGTAATCGGTGATGGACAGCGACCCTTGCTTGAACGTCCGAAACTCAGCCTCGAGGAGGAGAGCACGGGATTCGCGCTGCCCGAGAAACTCGTTCTCAAGGAAGCGCCATGCCACACGGGAGCTAGGATTGCGGAGCATCAGGGACTGCTGGAGGTCGCTGGAGATTGTGCCGTAGATCCACGTGAGCACGGTGCAGTCCATCTGGAACCACGCCGGGCGAGTGGGGTGGGCGACGTCGGAGAGGACATGATGCGTCAGGGCGTACTTGCCGAGCACGACCAAGAACAAGCTGCGCCAGCGACTGTAGTTGTTGGCAGCTTGGTCGAGGGTGACGGGGACAAGCACCTTGATGTTGAGGACGGACACCGCCTGCGCGTGAAGTGCAGCGACGGCAGCCTCCTGAGCGGTGAGCGCAGCATCTTCTTCGGCCTTGAGGCGTTCGGCTTCAGCGGCGGCTTTGCGGCGGGTTTCTTCGGCAGCGTCTTCGGCGGCCTTGCGGCGGGCCTCTTCTGCAGCGTCGGCGGCGGCCTTGCGGCGGGCCTCCTCCGCTCTCTGCCGGGCGAGTTCGTCGTCACCAGCCATGGGAGTGGCGGCGCGATCGGATCGGCGACCTTATGCAGATGGGGAGGGTAGCGGCGCGAGGTGTGCACGCTTGGGCTGGCGAGGATCTCAGCGACAGCAAGGATAGGTGCCGGCGAGGGACTCAGCGACGGCAGGGTTTAGCGGCGGCTACGGTTAGCGGCGGCTAGGGTTTGCGGAAGCGAGGAGAGGTCGCAGGAGCGAACCGTCTCGTGATACCATGAAAGCGTAGGGAATTGGGGAGAATACGCGATGTATTACTCAATAACCAAAGGTGGATACATATAGGCACGGTGGGGAGCCGGGACGGCAAGCCCACAGGCCGGCGCGTGATACGCGCGGAGTACAAGCGTGCACAGCACGGATACTAGTCTAACACTTTTCTTCAGAAAGAACAGAGTTGAGACCTCATGTTAGGGAAGGTGCCAGCCGCTGCTTCGCAAACTTGTGCAAGGAGATCAGTTTGACAGTGGCTGGCTGTGCTCCTTGGTGCGGACTGGTGGCCGGCGATCCAATTTGATCCTTGCGGCGGCGGCCTAATGGGGCGAATGGAAAGAGCCGGAGGTAGAAGCCTCAAAATACCGACCACCCATGGCCGCCGGCGACGAGCGCGCCGCACCTGGTCCGAACGCGTCTTGCCACGAGCCGTGAAGCTGGCCGCGCCGGCAGACACGCATGACGCGCACCCAAAGCTCAACCCTGCAGCTCCTCCATAGGCATGAGTGGTGTCTTCTCCGGCCGGTTGCTGCATCATCTGCGCATCGAGAAGGTGAAGCCGCCAGATCAGTGGGGCGTCCATGGGTCGTCTCACCAAAGCGTCGCGTCACCTCTCACGTATCGAGCGGGTACGTACAACGTAAGCACAACAGTTACCGGAGAAGAAGCAGAAGTGTACGTTTGGGCGGTTGCAGTGGTGCCCTTGTGAGTAGCTGGGATGAAAGGATGCTCGGCCAGACGCCGGCCAAGGAAGGCAGGGCTGCTCTGTTCGTGCCTTGCATACTGGTGTTCATTAATTCACTGATGTATTCAGTTTGCGTTTGATCTTTTGCAACCAACAGCAGTTACTGTAGAGGACTAGAGATCATATGTTTTCCTCTGTTTAAGTGTTTATTGGTTTTTTTTTTTTTGCGAAGGACTCTATTTATTGGCACCTATGTACTTTTTCCACCGATATATAGGCATGCACCTGAATACCAAGTCCGATCAACACTTGAGAAACATGAGGGCATGCATTTGGAACTCCATATATATGAGGATGCTTGAACTAGATGATGATACCGTTTTGACACTAGTGTGATAGGTTTTGGGAACAGGCTGTTCTCATAACCTTTTTTTCACTTTTTTTTATGAATAACCTTGCTTATAGTGGAGTTTTGAAACTTCAATTTGTTTGCCAGGATAAACTCTTACATATCATTTATAGTGCATCACTCCACGTTCCCTCTGCGGGTTCGCCCAAAATTGGACAAGCTATATACAGCATGGTGGTGGTGGAATTACGAATTGCAGGAGTATTAAAAAAGACAAGATATGTGTATGTTAGGCCTGGGAAGCATTTGGAATTACAAGTTTTTACAACGGATCAAATTGTGGAGCACAATATGCATCCGGGATACTTGAGAAGGAGTTGCTCCGGTGGATCTCTTCTACAAAACCTGCACAAGCTGCGAAGCAAGTTGTATAATTAAATGATTTTTCTTATTTGTTTTTAATTATGTTGTTTTTTTCCATCTCAATTTTTGCAGTTTGTAGCATGTGAAAACACTTTTTATCGTATAGCCTCTTTTATGTTGTTCAATCCTGGCTATCTCCATAGTTGATATGTGCTCCAATACCCTAGTCATCTCTACTATCGTTTTTTTTCTGAGGATCTTGACTATATATTTTTGGGCCGGTCAATCAAAAGAACGATTCTAGATTTTAATGCAAGTGATCAGATCTTCAGAGGCAATGGAGTTCAGAGTTAGGATTTAAAAAAAATACCGCACATGCGATCATTCAACACATACATCAGGCTCCCCGGGGGGGGGGGGGGGGGGGGGGGGGGGGTCTGTGTGGCTTAGACGGGCAGGACAATCATCTGGAGACGGAGGTGCTTTGTTCGGGTTTGACATGGTGGCTCCGCTCCTTCGTTTGGGTTTCTGCGTGCCAGCAGCCCTTTTCTGTCTCCCCCCTCATCCATCCTTGAGCAAACTGTGCAGAGAAACAAGGCAAGGCAAGGCACAGAACCACACTAGAAACAGACAGGGACCAGCCGATGCTTTGCATATTCTGCAAGGAGAAAAGGGTTTGACACTGACCTGCCAGTACTAAGAAATCAAGACATGTTTTCATCATGGAACGACAAATGAGTTTTTTTTCCCAACCAATCAATTAGTTGAGCTCTGGCTCTGCCACTGGGAACAGATTTTTCTCTAGCTTTACATGTTTTAAGAATTCTCCACCGGTGGGAATAGGTTGTTCTCTTTGACATGATTTTTTTTAGTGAAGGATATCGTACCGGTTAATGAGCACTCCGTTAGATCTAGCAGAGCACTAGCATTTTGTAACATGTGAAAACAAAATAGTTTATGTTCTAGCAATAGTTAACGTTGTACAATCCAAAGTCTACAATTGTTCTGAATTCGAATACCCAATTCATCTCTATTTATCTTTCTTTTTTGTCTAGCATACGTACTGTCTTCCAAATTGTGGTGTAAGTAAATCAAAAGTAAAATTCTAGCTTGTAATGCAACCAATCAGGAATTCAGAGAAAAGGAAATCCAGAATTAATATTTAATTCAAATTAAAGATAAAAATTTTGGATGGATCAATGGAATAATAAGAGCAAATCATGTGTCTGTATGTTGTTTTTTTTGCATTGACCTAAATACTAAATGAAAGGCACCAACTTGATCCAGAACATGCCTAATTAAGTACGTAGATGGAAACATATACTCTCTTGTCAACTACTAGGCAATCTTATCCTGGGGTATATCTTTTATATCAATGATCATTGTCCTTCGTTTTGGTGCACCTAGTCTCTTATAAATAGGTAAATGAAACGATCTTCTCTATAGCACTAGTATGCACCCTACCTTAGGATCTCAGGCACAGAAATAAACTAGTTCCCAGTATTCTATCATTTTGCCTGGTCCCTCCGTAGCTACTGTCTGCATGATTAATATGCTACTTATCCATCAAAACATTAAGCATAGGAGACACCAGGAATGGACAAGTCACAAGATCGCACAGCTGTAGGCCATCCCTTGTTGATTTTTGCCATCTTGCACAGCTGGAGGCGAAGGTGATGAAGGGCTGCTCAGCTTCAGAGCAAGGAGATCGATGCAGGTGGTAGCGAAGGGGGCGAACATGTGCATGGCGCACGCCCAACGCATCCCTGCTTGTCTTCCTCTCGAAGGGCGCGACATATCGACCAGGGACCCTCTTCTCAACGGCCAGTCTCCAGCTTTCGTTACCCACTTCTCTTTTCTGCAACCCGTGTGGCCGTGGCTCGCCGGATTGTAAGTCCATTTGTGACGTACAGCCCTGGCGCTCTGCCTCCACCGCGGTTTTCAGGCACCATCTGGCGCACCGCAGCCTGTGTCCGCGCCACACTGGCAATGCTTTTGCATAACGTATGACACTTTGTCTAGTCTCCTAATCCAATAACATTTCGTAGTTGCACGATACTTAAGAGCTCAACGGGGATGAGCAAAAGCATGTGCTTTTGCATACACAAAAAAATGGAAGGTCAGTAGGCCCAGCAAATGTACCTAAGTAGATGTAAACAAACACTCTCGTCGCACCTACTAAATTGTCATGTATTTGCTACAAATCTTTTCTACCAATCGTCCATGTTATTTATATTGGTTCATACACCTAGTGGCTTATCTATATTGGAAAACGTTTTCAAGCAATCTCTCCTAGCACTAGTAGTATGCACCTATCTCGTTGGTCCAGGTGCGTAAACTATTTCCACACATTCTATTGTTTTACCTAGCTCTTCTGTAGCTATGATTTGCATGATCTAACTGATGCTATTCTCCTGTCGATACACAAGAAATGTCTCAACAGTTTAGTCTTGTGAGACACCCGGAATGGACAAGTTACTAGATTCATGATATACTCACCGGGAAATTATCTGCATGGCATACCTAGATTCATGACTAATGAGTTTTTAATTTTCGTGTAGCTTCCACAAAAGTCCACAAAAGTGTGCGATGTTGCAGCGCAGCAACTGTGTGGAGCATTAACTGTTCTATTTCAGCAAAGCATGGCGCGCTTTGTTGTGTGAGACCAAATTTTACAATAATAAGTTCAACACTTGTGTGCTCATCATCCAGTTCTGCTCCAACGGTGAGCGCAAGTAGCTGTATTAGGCTGAAGTCTGCACTTGGTCTCTTCAGTTCTTACCACACACCTCCAGAGGCCTTCCAGTGAAATTATGGTCAGCTGATCACACTTGGTCTCTTCAGTTCTATACATTAACGATGAGCACAAGCAGAGGTTTCAATCATGATTCCTGAATCAAGGTGCACAATTCAATCGTCAACAAGATTCCCACCTAAACACCATTTGACAATTCGGACTTTTCTCCTTATATTTTATTTTAATTCAAAAAATTTGATAGAACTAGAAGATTTATGGGTTGGCATTCAGAAAATAGTTCTCTAACCTGTAAGCCATCAAGATTCCCACCTAAACCATATCAACTTGAATCTAGTTTCTCTGCCCATAAAAAAAAGTCACACAACTGCGTATACGCAGTGACTCTGCTACCACACCTAACGCCAACGCGGATATTCGGCTCCAGGAGATCAAACGGGCCTTCCATTTTCAGGGGCAACGGGAGGAAGGTGCTTGCCCGGCTGTGGTAGTTTCGTCCGTGTTGGACCCTGCGACTGGCTTCATGTCTCCGGCAGGTTTAATCTTGGAACGAAGAGCACAACTTTTGGAACCATGCCACGGAGCGCACCAAACGCGACAGTCTATAGCAGAGCGCTAGCTAGGAAAGCAGCAATTGTAGTTTGTGAAAACACATTTTATTATATAACCACATTGATGTGGTTCCAATCAGTGTTTTGATAAATAAGTTATCTCTATTATAGTTTCTTTTTGCAAGGATCTCAATTGTCTTCCATACACTGTGTGAGTGAATCAAAAGCATGATTCTACCTTTTAATGCAAACTAATAATCAGAAATGCAGAGACCACAAAGTTCAGAGTTTATATTTTATTTCAAATAAAAATAAATCAGAATTTGGCCAGCTAGATATATCATATCTCAATAGGAACTAGCAAAAAACTGTGTTTTTGCATACGCCTGAAAGAAATGGGAGGGCCCAAAAAGATCCAGAAAATATACCTAAGTAGATGGGAAGGAAACATATACTATCATTTTCAACTACAAGACAATGGTGTCGTTGATTTATATCTTTTCAACCAATCATCCTTGTCCTTTATTTTGGTTGACCAAGTGTCCTGTACTATATAGAGGTAAACTTCCCAACAATTCTTTCATAGCACTAGTACACGATACACTAGCTCGTCAGCCTAGGCACATAATTAAACTAATACCAGACATTCTATCATTTTGCCTAGCTTCTCCGTGACTACGACATGCATGATAAACTGATGTTATTCACCGATCAAAATGCAAAGCATACCTCAACAATTTAGGCATGGGAGACGTCCGGAATGGACACCTTACAACAGAGGATTCCAATGGTATGCTCTCAATTGAGCCTTGCACTTAAGCCGACGTTGGAGCAGAAAGAACAGTGGCTGCACTAAGCTGAACCGTGAACCATCGGCGTAGGCTTGGTATTTCTGAACGGTGGAGGAAGCTGAACAGTGGCTGTACTGTTGTAAGCTCAAGCTGAACGTACAGTGGGCCAGTGAACCGGAGCCCGATGGACACCCCCGGTCTGGGTTCCAGCTTCCCCTTGCACGCCGGAGCGCCGCCTGTTCCTCAGGCTATTTTTCGCGCACCATGACAGATGGGCAACACTCATCATGAGGCTCGGGGATCGCCGGCAGTTGTCCAGATATGGAGTTGCTTGTCGCCGATGGCACGGTGGCTGTGTTACTTGGTGCGGAGTACTGCTTGACGTGGAGGCGAAGGAGCTAGCTGTAACGGCTGCTGATGAGAGCATGGCGCCGGGAGACGCACGCCCAAGCTCAGTCGGCCACCGTGCTGGATCGGCTCAGCAAACCCGTGGTCCACAGCTGAGCCTGTCACTGGTAGTACTGGCCGCCGGCGACGAGCCATGTTGGAACGCATGTCGCGTGCCCAAAGCTCGATCCTACAGCTCCTCCGCCGGAGCTCTCTACCTACTGTCGAACAACCTCCTGCTTGGGCGCCGGAGAGGTTGGGCGGCGGCATTTCCGCAAACAGGTGGGGGATCTCCTTAGTGAAAAGCGATGTGGCTAATTTGGGTCGCAAGAAACTGATCGGACGGCTTATAGGCATCCAAGGGTGGTCGCTATTCGAAATAGCGACCGCACCTGGAGTCGCGAGAAATGCCGGCTTCGGTTCGTGCCATGGATTGCCTGACCGTCGCAGGTACTCTGGGCGCTCCACACCTCCCTCCCCCAACTCCGACGTGGAACGTCGCCTCAGCTTGTTGCCGTTGCTCACCGGAACGCCTGCCTCTGGTCCCCTGCGTTCGCGTCCCCTCCCGGAGGCCATCCCTTGTTGGTTCTTGCCACCGTGCACAACTGGAGGCAGGCGAAGGTACTCAACGGCTGCCGGGCATGGCGATCGATGTAGGTGGTTGCGAAGGGGCGGACACGTGCAGGGCACACACCTAACGCGTGCCTGCTGGTCTTCCTCTTGGAGGGCATGTCGTCGCTGTCTACATATCGAGCAGGGACCATCCTCTCAACGGCCAGCCTCCATGTTCGTGATCCACTGCTACGTACGTTCAGAAGGTCGTGCCACGCAGTGTGGCTCGCAGGATTGCTGTTTGTAACAATTGGAAAACAAAATGAAATGGCAAGTCGATTGTGACAGCCTTGGCGCTCCGTCACAGGTTTTCAGACACCATTTGGCGCCACTGGCGTGGCATAGATAAAAGCTGCGGCCTGTGGTGGCAAAGCTTTTGAATAATTTATAACACTTTGTCTAAGTCTTTTAATCCATTAACATTTCGTAGCTGGCTAGATATTTATGAGCTCAATGGGAATGAGCAAAAGCATGTGCTTTTGCATACACTTAAAAATTGAAGGCCAGTAGGCCCAAGAAATGTACCAAAGTAGATGGAAACACATACTCTCGCCATCACACCTACTAGAGAATCATGTCTTTGCTACAAATCTTTTCTTCAAACCATCCTTTTATTATATTGGTGCGTGCATCTATTGCCTTATATACCATTGCTAAACATTTTCAAACAATCTCTCATAGCACTAGCTTGCACCTTATCTCGTTGGCCAGGTTCATAAACTATTTCCGCACATTAATTCTATTGTTTTGACTAGCTCCTTTGTAGCTGTGACTTGCATGGTCTGGTGGTACTCACACATCAAAAAATTAGAACTATCTCAAAAGTTTAGGCTTGGGAGACACCGGGAATGGACAAGTTACTAAAGGGGCTACCGGTGGTAAGTTCTTGATATTCACAGGGTACTTATCTGCGTTGCATACATAGATTGATGACTAATGAGTTTTCAATTTCTTCGTGTAGGTTCCACATAAAACCATTAAAGTGTGCGCTGTTGCGGTTCTGTAAGCAAATCATCATGCACTGTTCCTCATCCGGCAACGATGCCTGAACACCAATTCTCAACAATGACTGCTTGTGACATGCAAGGAAGAAGCTGGACTTTGGCAATGTCGTTTACCATGACATAAGCAATCTGTATCTGAAAAATGGTGTTTAACCTTCTCCCCCATGTAACACACTTTCACACTGCCGGTCAACTCTGTAACTGCTTGGCCTGCCAAGCTTGATCACAATGGAAATCGTGTGGGGGACATCGCCCCCTCGGTTGACTGTCAAAAAAAAAACAAAGAGAGAGAATAAGTTCAACACCAACACTTGTGTGATCCAGTTAGCTCAAATAGCTGTAGTAAGCTGAACACTGCACTTGGTCTCTTCAGTTCTTACCACACACCTCCAGAGACTTTCCAGTGAAATTATGGTCAGCTGATCACGAAAGTGGAAAAATAATGAGTGGTCTTTACAATCTATACATTATTGAGCACAAGCAGGTTTCAAACCTGATTCCTGAATCGAGGTGCACAAACACTCCCACCTAAACTCCATTTTACATTTGTAGTTTGCACCTTATCAGTTTATTCTAATTAAAGATCTGACAATAACTAGCAGAATTATGGGTTGGCATTCAGGAAATAGTTCTCTTCACACGGGTTGACCTCTAAGCAAATGAACTTGAATCTAGTTTTTCTGCCCACAAAAAAGGCCTGCCATCGGACACAACCTGCCGTACCGTCCAACCCTGCTTTGTTTTCGTGTGACGTTGCTCGCTCACCTGCCGTCTTATATAACGCCATGGCTAAAAAGAATGGAGTGCAAATCGCAGGCTAATCTTCGTGCCGGATGAACCCCATTCCGGCATTCCGGCAAACACGCAGCAGCTCTGCTGACTGCTAGCACGCGCGACGCCAACACGGATGTCCTGCTCCTGGAGATCAAACCGGGAACTGGCTGCCGTAGTGACGATCAACGGAAGGAAGCTGTGGCAGTTTCGTCCGCGCTACACGCTGCGACCAGCTTCACGTCTCCACATGCAGTTCTTTCTGCCAAGAACACAACACAAGGAGCCATGCCATGGAGCGCCGGGGCACCAGAAGCGCAAGTTCTCCATTTCAAAGTTGCACAAGGATACGGCCTAGCAGAGTACTAGCAATATGGAAGCAGTGGCGGAGCTGGGGGGGGGGGGGGGGGGGGGGGGGCGGCAGGGGCCATGGCCCCCCCTATCGGCTGGAAAATTACTGAGGAGTACTGAGTATTCCATTGTTGGCTAGGCTTAGCTGTGCTGCGCCATGGGGGGAGGAGTACAGAGGACAGACGACGGCAGGAGGTAGACGACTCACGAAGAAGACGGGCAGACAGCGAACCGTTTTTGGGCCGTGGGCCATTGGATTATTTCATCTGTAGGCCTAGTCTTAGGAGCTGGTGGCCCGTTAGACTATTTTATCAACACATGTGGAGGCCAAGCAAGGCCTAGAGCGGGACTCAGTGTTACACGAAGGTCGCACAACAATGTTTCCTTGAAAATAAAATGATTGCTGCACAATGGCAGGCCATGCCGTTAGTCTTATACTACAGGCTGTTGATACGACATCGTCCGCATGTATACAGACTAATTTATTTTTGTATAATTCAATTTACTGTTAGTACTAGTAGGATCGCCAAAAAGAAAATAATGCCAGTATATTTAAAAAAATGCTAGCTTTTTTTTCCATACAGGCAAAACACTAGCCATGCAACTAAAATATTGTTTAGGAAGCTGTAAGGTCTTTACTTGATTTGTTACCTATTATAAGATATACTCATAGCTAGTTGTGTGCGCGGACAGTGAAAAATTGGCACAAAATTGCTAATTTGTTCGCAAAAAATTGCGAAACTTTTTAACCTTAATGTTGACCGTGTTCGTCCGGCCCCCCCTTAAATTCTTTTCCAGCTCCGCCACTGTATGGAAGGCAATTGAGACGACCCTTTTTGAGATGATCTCAATTGCCTTCCATACACTAGGTGAGTGAATCAAAGGTACGAAATTCAGAGACAACGAAGTTCAAAGTTAGGATTTTTAATTCAAAAAGAAAATCATAGTTTGGCTACATATATTTCATAACTCAAGAGGAACTAGCGAAAGCATATATGTTGTCTGCATAGACCTAAAATAAATGGAAGGCACTAAAATATGTACCCAAGTAGGTGGAAACATATAATCTCGTTTAAACTTACATGACAATCATGTCCTTAGTATATATCTTTTCTACCCAATACCAATCATCCTTTCCTTTATTTTGGTGCACCTAGTGTCCTATATAAAGGTAAACTAGTCTCATAGCATCAATTACAAAGCCTACTAGCTAGCTCATCAGTATATATAGGCACATAAACTAGTTCCACGTATTCTACCAGACTATCATTTTGCCTAGCTCCTCTCTGTGACTACGACTTGCGTGATTAACTGATGTTATTGACCCATCAAAATGCATGCATGCCTCAACAATTTAGGCATGGGAGGCATCCAGAATGGATACCTTGCTAAAGTGCATTACAATGGTAAGTTCTCTATTTATCGCATGCATCTAAGTACCTGCATACATGCTCTAGCTAGAAAATGTCAATCATATGCTGATATGCATCTATAATTACAAAGTTGTAGTTAAACTGGTACCTGCATGCATGAACAAGGTAGCTAGATTCGGTGCATACCATTCAAGTTGAAATACATTAACTGGAGAACGGGTTGATAGTAAAATTTGCTTATCTAACATGCATTCATTTTCTTTCTTTTTTTTTGAAAGGAATTTTATAAAGACGTTGGTCTGCTAAAGAGGACGCTTGGGCCTAGGAGGAACTGAAATGAAGCGACTCTTTATTCATCCACCGTGGGAAACCAAGGCCAACTACGCAACTTGGAACGTGCCGGCCGCAAAGTACAACCCCAGGCCCAGGGAGAAGCGAGGCACTATGCATCCAACACCACCTTGGCCACAAGCGAGCACTGCAGCAGTGCAGCGTCAGCATGAAAACGAGCTGTTGGTGTGTGATGTGTATAGTGGGCACGGCTTGCCTTTCCTGGCTAGGCAAGTGTGATCTGTACAGTGGGCACAACTTGATTGCTTTGTTTCCTCCATGGTCGTCGTATCAAGGATCTATAGAATTTTGCTTGCGCGTTCCAGCGAGCCTATTACCCCTCTTCGTCCTTGGCAAAGGCTCGATAAGAAAATTTCCTCTTTCCTATGCGTTGATTCTCCAAGAATTTTTTTTTTTTATGATGAGGAGGCGAACACAGCAGCTCAGTTTTCCAAAATGGACGCGCAGCCAGCTGCGTGTACGAAGATGGAGTTGCGGACAGGCTGTGAGCCACTGTCGCCTCCTGCTGCCGGCACTGACGCCGTGGCTCGCCGGAGTACTTCTGGACGTCGCTCGATGGATCTCCTGTTCCTTGGCAAGCACACCTCGTCAGATACGTCGACCGCTATTCATTCGCTGTCGACAGCCTTCGTCACCACTCAGCATCAGTTCAGGCTCGGGGATCGTCAGCACAGGCAGGCAGGCAGGACAGTCCTCTGGGAAGGTTGTAGCACCCCTACTTTTGGAGCCAAAAAGAAAAGAAGAAAAGAAAAATAAAAAGGAATAAAAATCACTCCAAATTAAAATTTTTGTCCAACCTCTTACCTTGAAATGAATTTTCGAAATAAAATTCACTAAATAAATCGAACTTAGTTTGAATATGAAAATTTTAAAATATAAAACTTGTGCTCAAGTGTTTGCCCTCATTTAAAAATAAACTAAAAATTTGAAGCTTTTGAGTTTACAACAAATAAAATCAAAGTAGATTAACCTCCAAATCAAATTTCAAAGTTTTGATTTTGAAATATTGCAAAAAGCTCACCATATGCATTTCTGGTTTTTATTTGATTTGATTTGGCATAGTTGTTTGGTTTTTATTCTTGTTTGAATTTGAAATCCATTCAAATTCGAAACCCAGTAAAAGAAAACCTAATTCAAATTCTCCAAAACATCTTGGGCCGAAACCTCCTTTCTCTTTTATCCGGCCCAGCCTGCTCCTCCCCTTCATTTCTTTTTCCTTCCTTTATTTCCCGGGCCAGTTCCCTTCCCTCCGGCCCAGCACTGCACCCGGCCCAGCTCCAGCCCGCTCCGCCCAATCTCCAGTCACCGACATGCGGGCCCCGCGTCGTCGTCGTCTACCTCCGGACTACGCCGGCGTGAATACCGCCGCGCCCATCCCATCTTGCTCCCCGACGCCGTCCTGTCGCGTCCGAGCTCCAGAGCTTCCGCGTGGAGCACGTGCGCCTTCCCCGCACCGCCTTTATCCCTCTGCCTGGTCCCATCACGGGCCTCGCCGCCCATCCTTGCTTTCTTGCCGCGCCCGCCAAGATCACCGCCGCCCATACCTCCCTGTCGCCGCCGCCTCCGCGTTTTACTTGACGCGCCCGCCACGTCTGGTCGCGCCCGCCGCCTCCACCCGCCCATAAAACGGCGTCGAGCCTGCCTCCTTTCTCCACTCAGCCAACGTTCTCCCCTTCTTCTCTCTCTTTTCCGGCGAGCTACTCCGGCGAACCCTTTCTACGTCTCTGGTGAACACCGCTCCCCCTTCCTCCTGTTTTCCCACCTCCGCTCCTCAACTTACCTCCTCCTCTCCAATGGCGCAGCCGTGCCTCGGAGTGGGAGATCGACGGCGCCATTCTTCCTCCGTCGCCTTCGTCCTCGATGCCGACCTCGCTCCGTCCCCCTCTCACCCCTCTGAGCTGCTGGTAAGCTTCCCCGAGCCCCAGTCTCTCTCTTGCGCCCTCTCTTCCCCACTCTCCCCTCACACGCACCGCCTCACCCTCACTCACCGGAGCGCCGCCCGTCTCCGGCAACCCGTCGCCTCCGCTCCGACGATCGTCGTCGTCAACACGCTCCCCTCCCAGCTCCGCGTTCACGCGCTCGCTCACGGCGACGAGCTCCTGTCTCCATCCGTTCACCCGAGACGCCGGCGGCGAGGATCCCGGCGAGCAGCTGCCGTGCGCCTCCCTCCACTCCACCGTGCACCAGGAGCACGAGGCACAAACCCAGTCCACAGCACAGTGGCCCTGCTGCACTGTGTAAGCCAGCCCCACATGTCAGCCTCTCCCAGCCTTTTTCCTAAATGAAAATAATTCCAGAAAAACCCAGAAAATCCCGAGGCCCTGCCTTTTTACAAATAAACCCCTGACCTTTTCAATAATCATGATTAAACCCTACCTTTTTACAGAAAAGTACCTAAACTTTCCTATAATTATGTTTTAGCCCCTGTCTTTTTACACCAAGGTCCCTAACCTTTTCTTTAATAACAGATAAGTCCCTAGAACTTTCTGTAATTTCTATTAAGCCCTTAATACCTTTTTATAATTACAATCAAGCGCCCAAAACTTCAAATGCCCATATCTCTTCAACCATAGCTCCGTTTTGGGCGATTCTTGCGCCTACGCGTTCGTAGAAACGCATAGTACCTCATGGTACTATTATTGGAGCACCATCTTTGACCTAGATACCATCAATACCCTAATTTCCCCTCTCATTTGTTATATCCTCCTCGTGGCAATCATGCGATGCCAATCTCGCACATCGCAATCATCGTTCACATGCACTTAACCAATCTTGTGGTACCATTTGATCTAGTACCTTCCTTATCACAACCCCGCTTCATCCTTGTATCGCACATCCACACATTCGCTCGCTAGCATTAAATCTAACGATATATCTTTTATGTCGTTTCACTTCAAAATCTAATAACCTCCTTCTATTACGAACTCAACTCCAAATCTGGCATTGACCAATCATCGCTCAATCAAACCTAATCCAACAATGCCTGCAGCACCTATTCCAAAGCCCTCACCAAATCCTACCAAACCTTATCATTTCATCGTCCTCTGTTTCAAGCGCCCTTTTTGTTGGATCTTATTGGAGTTATTCATTCGTTGTTATCTTAATTGTCAGTTGTCTTTATTTGATCTTGGTATTTTATCTGCAGTCGTGCATGCAAGTCATACATGCTCACGTACACGTACCATCGTCGTGCATCTGACGCATGACGACCAACTCAATCAATAATAACTTAGTCTTAGTAATTAATCAATCTAGTAAGTAATTAATAGCTAAATCATCATTAGTTAACGATATAAGGTATAGGATCCCTAAGCTGACACACCTTGTACTTCGTACATGTGTTGCATGAACCTTTATACAGGTTACTACCCGTATAAGGGCTAGTGCCACGAATGTACGAAGAACACGTACACACGCTGTCCCCGTCACTTCATGCATTCATGCTCTTCTCTTCGTATTTAGCATCTCTCATTACACCAAAAGCCATAGAGTACGATGCATCACCCCTAATGGCCCTTTTAAGGTAATAAAACCTTGTTAAAGTAAAACTGGATGCATCATCCTTGTTTTGAGTCTTTTGTTCTTCATTTGCTTTCTATCGAGATTATTGGAGTTAATTGAATCTTATTCGGCTCTTTTCTCTCTTTATTTTCTTTTGCGGTAGTTTATTTATACGTAGTATTTTTATGCGTTAGATTACGCGAGAATCGAGGAAGAGCCAGAAGAATCCAAGTACTCGTCGAGGAAACGTATATCAAGACCCGTCGAAAGATACGAGCTTCAAGAAAGGACTCGAAGGCATCCACTTCGACAGAAAAGACTGAAGACCCAGAACTTAAATATTAGGAAAGCGATTATCAGGCAAGCCCTAACTCCCCTTTGATCATATTGATCCTATGATTGCAAAGAAACACATCTAGAGCCTGTTTTGAAAATAAAGTTTGCATGGTATTTAAAAGCGATTTACATGCTTAGTATATCCTAAGTACTTGTTGATTGCCATGCCTTGTTTTTGCTTATCCTGATTCCTTGTTAAACCTAGGAACCCACATCATTAATTCTTTAATGATGTGATGGATCAAAATGCTGCTTAGGACCTGCTACACCGTGTACTTAATTAATCTTGCTCACATGCTTTCGTGTTAAAATGCGTGAGTGCTTGGCGGTGTGAGTAAATGTGAAAATGGGTGGGTTTGATAATAAAATGCAACCCATAGTGGGGGATGTTTTGGCGGGATCAGGCGAGGTAGTCCTCAGTGGGGAGGCTATCTCTGGGACGCCCTTCCTCGTGAGGATTGGCTATTGAAGATGCCTGATTCGGTCGTATAAGGACCGGTTCATGTGCCGCCTGGCCTAGCACCATTCGTACAACCACAAGGCTTGTATGGGAAAGGTTTGGAACCACACCCTACTATAGCGTTCACCCGGTACCCACCAGGAGGCTGGAGTGGCAAACGGAAGCCAGGAGAAGGCTCGACGAGGTTGGCGTCGAGTCCGGCGTGTGGAGACAAATTTTGGCTTGTGGCCAATCTATTATATGAGGATGGAAGCCCCTGGTTGCAGATTTTTCGTGGTGGTGCCGTGGTGACGCCAAGTAGGTACGGAACCATTAGTATCCAGTCCAAGCCATTGGCCGTGGGGAGGACTGGGTACCTTGTGGGGAAAGTGTACAACCTCTGCAGAGGATAAGAATCTATCCGGATAGCTGTGTTCCACGGTATTGGACAACGCGAAAGATATGGCCACACAATGATTATACTTCCTGTGTGAGTTTTCCTTGGCGTGTTTTTGGAATACACCGGCGTGGAGCCGTGCGCTGGTTTCCGGCCAGCATTAAAAGTGAGGAACTGGCGGGATTGAACCATTATCTCCCCCAGGGCCGACCAACCCTACTATATGATAACAATCTTGACTGTAGTTTGCGAAATTGTTTTGATTTCAAAAACAACACTTGCACAAAATTGGCTTTCCGCCGATATGATAAACCTCAACCTCATCCTTGCTTATACCCTTGCATATGTTTACCCCTTGTGTTAGGGTTTGCTGAGTACCTTATGTACTCACGCGTTTGCGATTGATGTTTTTAGTAGGAGAAGTCTTCGTAGGAGACGACGACGCTTCGGTTTTCGGTTCTGCTTCTCAAGTCTGCCTGTGGCTTGGGTCGTGCTTTCCGCTGTCTGTGTGTGTTTGTTTCGCCTTTATTTGACGGAAGGACTTGGATACTTCTGCATCCTTGTCGTACCGCCACTAAAGGCTTAATATATCAGGTACTATACCTATTTACCTATTCGAAGTATGCTTTTGATTACCATATCTGTGTTCCTGTGCGTATCAGGTACTGATCCAGGGACTGATACATGATGCACAGAGTACTCCAGAGTTGGGGTACGACAAAGGTGCCAGCCGATGCTTTTGCAAACTTGTGCTGTTGTGCAAGGAGAGTTTGACACTAATTACCAAGCACACGGTAACTCCTTTTTGACGCATTAATCCATTTTTTTCTCACGACTGGTGACAGGTTTACTGCCTCAATCCCCAGTTTAACAAATCAGCAGATATTGTGCAGTCAGCACCACAATTTTGGTCATCCCAGGAGTGTAAGGTTGCTTGGAATAAACGTATGAAATGTCTTTGTTTGTGGACTCAGGACAGTCATAACTCTATTCTGGCAATCAACAAAATCAACCTTCTATCAAGTCTGTTGCCGGCAATACTAGTGAAAGCAATGAAACCACGTATTGGAGCTTTGTTGCCGTTCTACTCAACTTGGTTATCCCGTATCGTTAGGTCGATACTACGCCAGTGACCACCCGAAATTCCCCTAGTTGTATTAATATGACGTGCATCTTTGAAACCATTATTTTGGAGTGTGCCACAGCAAATTTTCCCTAATGAAATAAGGCGGCAACTAGATCCAGGAAACTCACCATAAGTAGATGGAAACTTATACGCTCATTTAACCTACTAAACAATCATCCTGGGATGGGACTATATCTTTTATATCAATTATCATTTTCCTTTATTTTGGTACACCTAGTCTCTTATATATAGGTAAAGGAAACAATCGCCCATAGCACTGTGCACACCCTACCTCAGGAGCATAGCACTGTGCACACCCTACCTCAGGAGCCTAGGCACAGAATTTAAGCCAGTTCCCCGTATGCTATCATTTTTCCTAGCTCCTCTGTAGCTATATATAATCTGCATATGATTAACTGATGCTACTCATCCATCAAAACTTAAAAGTATGAATACCTCTACATTTTAGGCTTAGGAGACACCAGGAATGGACAAGTTACAGGCATCAATCCTTTAGGTATATTTTTACTAATTTATAATAGATGCATATTCTCTAGAAGTTAAAATATTTCCTATTGATCATGCATCTATAAGTACAAAGATTCAGTCAAATGCATACCATGCATTCAAGTTGATTTTCATTCATTGGAAAACAAAAGTTAATATAGTCAATTGTGCTTATCGGTGTGGTATACGCAGATTCATGTCTTAATTCCTTTCTGTAGCCTCCAGCAGATTTTATCCAACCCTTTTCAGTGGTTTTCCCAGAACCATCTTGAGCCATGCCAGTTCCATCAGCTAAGCATCTGGGATGAGAGAGGATGCTCGGCCAGATGCCGGTGTCAACGTGGATGTTGTGGTGCTTGCCGACGCTCGCCCGGCTGAGATCACAGTCCACCTCCTGACAAAACAGTTGTCTTCACCAACTGGTCCGTTTTCTTGGCATGGACGCGGTCTCCCCTTGCACACCATAGCTCTCGCCGGATGAGCGCCACTGGATGGACCTCATGTTCCTCGGCAAGCATACATCATCAGGTGATGTGGCGTATGCGTTTGGGAGTACGAAGCGGAGAGAGCAAGAGCGATTGTGAGGCAGGATTGGAACGAAGCAAGTAACGAGAGCTGTTCTCGTCACCGCGGCCAGATGAATCTTCAGCCACGATGACCGAAGAACAGTCTCGCCCAAAACAGGGAGACTATATTCCTTCGATGAGCTTCAACGCTAATGACCGGCAGCCTTTATAGATTAGGCGCCTGCTAACAAATGCTAACTGAAAACCGAATCTAAGCAAACCAACTAACAACCAACTAATATCTCCCGTTTATTCCTGAACAAGTCACGGTTCGTGCTTAGCCACTTTCCTCCTGCGCGTTCCTGCGTTCCCGGCGTCGGCGTTGGTATGTGCGACCCACAAAGGAGTCCACAACATCAGGTCAGGTACATCTCCGGCCGGCTATGCTTTCGCTGTCCTTCCATTACGCCTTAGGCGTCGCGTCAGGCTTGCCGCGGGCATCATCTGAACGCGGAGGTGCTTGCATTGTTTGTGAGGATGCTGTGTGTCCCAATTTCCTAACACAATTTTCTTCCATACACTGTGAGCGAACTACAAACACGATTCAAGCTTTTAATGCAACTAATAATCATAAATTCAAAGACTAGAAAGTTCAGAGTTTGGATTTTAATTAAAAAAACAGAGTTTGGCTAGATGTTTCATATCCCAATAGAAACTAGCAAAAACCTGTCTTTTTGCATACTTCTAAAATAAATGGAAGGGGCCAAAAAAAAAATTCAGAAATCGTACCTATGTAGATGGAAACATATACACACATTTAAACCACAAGATAATCATGTCCTTGAAATATATCTTTCCTACCAATTATCCTTGTCCTTTATTTCGGTGCACCTATTGTCCTATATAGAGGCAAACTTCCCAACAAATCTCTAATAGCACTAGTACGCAATACACTAGCTCGTCAGTCTAGGCACATAAAGGACCACACATTCGATCATTTTTCCTAGCTTCTCTGTGCCTACGACATGCATGATAAACTGATGGTAAAAATATTAGATCAAAATGCAAGCATACCTCGACAATTTAGGCATGGGAGACGTCTGGAATAAACACCTTACAACAATGGATTCCAGTGGTAACCTCTCAATTCAATCTTGCACTTTAGCTGGCGTCGAAGCAGAAAGAAAAATGGCTGTACTAAGCTGAACAAACCCTGCACTTGGTATTTCTGACTTACAACAGTGGATTATGCTCCAACGGTGAGCTCAAGTAGCTGTACCAAAGCTGAACTAAAAATCTGGAATCTTCAGTTCTTAGTTACCACACACCTGCATAATTTTCCAATGAAAAATATCACCTGATCTGGAAACGGGGGAAAATAATGTGTGGTCTTTAGAACCTTGGTGTCAGTCCTCAATCGAGGTGCAAGCTAGTCGATTAAGCCACTTTTTATACGTTTATTATTGTTTTGGCACAAGCCACTTCATTTGTAACAAGCCACTTCATTTCTAGTATGAAGTAAGAACAGAGTGCAAGTCCCTGGCGATACTTCGTGCCGGCAACACGCATGCAGGAGCTAACCAAGTCGGTAGCTAGCTTGTTCATGCTCTGCTGCCACGCGCGCGACGCTTGACCAATGCGAAAATCTAACATGCCTTCCATGGCGCATGCTCACGGACTGATCGACGTACAGGCATCTGGAGGATGATGCTCGCCTCCTCTCGATCCTGCGACCGGCTTCACCGCCGGCAACGAAGAGGAGGTCGCGAGGAGAGGTGGCAGGAGCTCTGGATGCAATGAAGAAAGTGATGGCCACCATCATCCATTCCTCGACGTATTACTGTAAAAAAAAATACATTCCTCGACGGCGACGACGCCAAGGCTCGCAGTCCGTCCACACTCTGCTATCGGCGACCTTGGACCAGTGAACCTGCTGATCGACGCGGCAAGCCCCCCGGTCTGCGTTCCAGACTCCCTTGTACGCCGTGGCTCGCCGGAGCGCCGCGGTGCTCGATCGTGCCCCTGTGCTTGGCGTGGTCCGCGTGTTCACGCGCCAAGAGAGATGGGAAACGCGCCATAGATGATAGATAGATAGCCTCGTCGCCACTCACCATGAGGCTCGGGGATCGCCGGCACTCGTCTAGAGATGGAGGTGCTTGTCACCGATGGCACGGTGGCTGTGTTCCTTGGTGCGGACTGTTTGACGTACGTGGAGGCGAAGGAGCTGTAACGGCTGTTGATGAGAGCTTGGTGCACGACGCACGCCCAAGCTCGGTCGGAACACGTGAAGCTGGTGGCGGAGGGGGCAGAAACGCAAGTCACGCGCCCAAAGCTCAATCTTCAAGCTCCTCCGCGGCACTGGGCTGACAAGCTTGGCGCACGCCCAAAGCTCCGGCTCACAGAGTAGGTGAAGACGTCGGAGCTTTCTACCGCTGTCAAACTGCATCCTGGTGGTGCGTCCATGGGTGGCGCCGGGGGTTGGGCGGCGGCGGCGGCATTTCCGCAGACAGGGGAAGGCGACGTATCTAATTTGGGCCGCAAGAAGCTGATCGGACGGCTTACAGGCAACCAGCGGCGGTCGTTATTTGGAATAGCGACCGCCCGGTCGTCATTCGAAATAGCGACAGCCCTTGGGATCTCCAGAAATGCCGGACTCCGGTTCAATCGCGCCGTGGATCGCCTGATCGCCGCAGGTACTCTGGCCGCTCCACGCCTTCCTCCCACAGTTCCGACGTGGAACACCCATCCCTTGTTGGTTCTTGTCAGAGTTCGCCGGAGTTGCGACGGCAATGTTGCCAGCGAGAACTCGGAGAATACGAACACTACGCGAAACACAGTGGGACACTGAAAGTTGTGCAGCAAATTAAGCGGCAGCGTTTTCTGTGGTCTATTGCTGAATATAAACCAAGTCATGGCCACCTACAAGCCCGATACGTGCGCCATGCCACGCCGTGTGGCTCGCAGGATTGCTGTTTGTAGCAATTTGGAAACAGAATGAAATGGGAAGTCGATTGTCACAGCCTTGGCGCTCCGTCTCAGGTTTTCAGGCACCATCTGGTGTCACTGGCAGTGGCACAGCGTAGATAAATGCTTCAGCCTGCAGTGGCATTAGCAATGCTTTTGCATAACACTTTGTCTAAGTCTTTTAATCCAATAACATTTCGTAGCTGGCTAGATATTTAAGAGCTCAATGGGAATGAGCAAATTCAAGCATGTGCTTTTATATACACTTAAAAATGGAAGGCCAGTAGGCCCAGGAAATGTACCTAAGTAGATGGAAACATACACTCTCATCATCACACCTAATAGAGAATCATGTCTGTGCTACAAATCTTATCTTCAAACCATCCTTTTTATCTATAACAGTGGACCTAGTGTTTTATATATATTGGGATAAACGTTTTCAAACGATCTCTCATAGCACTAGTATGCACCTTTTCTCGTTAGTCCAGGTGCATAAACTGTTTCCGCACATTATTTCTAGCATTTTGACTGGCTCCTTTGCAGCTGTGACTTGCATGGTTAACTGGTGGTACTCACACATCAAAACACTAGAACTGTCTCAAAAGTTTAGGCTTGGTAGACACCAGGAATGGACAAGTTACGGGATGTGATGGTAGCGGTAAAGTTCTTGATATTCACTGGGGACTTATCTGTGTGGCATACCAAGATTCATGACTAATGGTTTTTCCAAATTTCTTCATGTAGCTTCCACAAAAGTCCCTAAAAGTGTGCCCAGCTGCAGCGCAGCAACTGCGTTGATATGTTGCGGTTCCGTCAAAAGGTCATCTTGCATTGTTCCTCGTCCGACAACGGTGCTTGAACCCCAATTCTTAAAATACGTCCTACTGTGCTGCGGGCAACTGTGGAAACACAGACATGATGTGGTGTTCTGCTCCATGGAGCCCTCTCTACCACGACTTCTTATGACAAGCAAGGAGAAGAAGCTGGACGGTGCCGATGTGGTTTACTACAACATGCACAATCTATCACAAAGAAGTGGTGGTTAATCTTCTCCCCCATGTAAAACCTTTTGTCACTGTTGATCAACTTTTTATAAACTGCTTGTCCTGCCAAGCTTGACATTTGCACCATTTTCATGATGGAATTCAAGTGGGGACATCTCTTCCCCACGTTGACTGTCAAAAAAAAGAGAGAGAATAGTTCAACACTTGTGTGCTCCGATTCTGCTCTAACGGTGAGCTCAAATAGATGTACTAAGCTGAACTCTGCACTTGATCTCTTCGGTTCATAGTTCATACCACACTCCTCCAGAGACTTTCCGGTGAAATTATGATCAGCTGATCATTAAAGGGGAAAAATAATGAGTGGTTTCTAGAATCTTCTAAACATTATTAACCAAGAGGACAAGCAGCTAGGTTTCAATCATTTCTGAATCAAGGTGCACAATTAAATCTCGATCAATATTCCCACCTAAACTCCATTTGACAGTCAGAATTTGCACCTTATCATTTTATTTTAATTCAAAAATCTGAAAAAGCTAGCAGATTATGGGTTGGCATTCAGAAAATAGTTCTGCTCGCTCAAGTTGACCTCTAAGCAAATCAAGATTCCCACCCGCCCAAAGCGTATCAACTTGAAATATAGTTTCTCTGCCCACAAAAAATGCCTGCCGCCGCATACAACCTGCCGTACCGTCCAACCCTGCTCGGTTTTCGTGGACATTGTGTCGTACCCCATTTCTGGAGCTAGTGCTTACCGTACCAGTCCCTGGATCAGACGCTGATACGAACACTTTATACAGACTGATATCACAGAGTCATCACTTACATAAATATTACCGAGTCTCATACAAGCCTTCATACATAAAAGGTCTTACAACAACCGGCCAAGGGCCACTTTATTACAACAAGCATCAAGCTGGTGGGCTGCAACAGCAGAACCACTTAAACACTACTACAGCGGAAGACGGAAACGGCACTAGCACAGGCATCTTGAGTGTAGATAGGACCCTACTTTTCATCACCATCCTCCACGTAGTCTGGTTCTTCATCTGAAGGATTAAAGCAAGGGTGAGTACATAAGGTACTCAGCAAGTCCTAACACTGAGGGATACTTTGATGCAAGGGTGAACCAAGGGATAGGCTGAGGGTTTATCATCTGGGCGGAAAGCCAGTTTTATGCAAAGGTTGTTTGGAAAACAAAACAGTTCACAAACTATTATCAAAGTTATCAGTGGTATTTAGTGGGGTTGTGGCCCTGGGGGAGATGCAGTCCATCCCGCCAGTTCCCAAGTTTTAATGCTGGCAGGAAACCAGCGCACGGTTCCACACTGGAGTATTCCAAAAACACACCAAGGAAGTAACTCACACCGTTATACTAATCATTGTGTGGCACAAGCTTTCGCGTTGCCCATTACCGTGGAACACGGCTATCATGATAGATTTTTAACTCCGCAGAGGTTGTACACAATTCCCCACAAGGCATGCCAGCCCTTCCTATCGTCATGGATTGGACAGGCACACTAATGGTTCCGTACCTACTTGGTGTCACCACGGCACCACCACGGAAAATACTGCAACCAGGGGCTTCACAATATCATCATCATCATGTAGAAAGGCCTGAATAACACCATACGCCGGATCCCGACACCTGCTATGTCGAGTCTTCTCCTGGCTTCCGCCGCAACTCCTGCCCTCCAGGTGGGTACCGGGTGAACACTATAGTAGGGTGTGGTTCCAAACCTTTCCCATTCAAGGCATGTGGTTGTACGGAAGATGCTAGGCCAGGCGGCACATGAACCGGTCCTTATACGACCAAAGCAGGCATCTTCAATAGCTATCCTCGAAAGAGGAATCGCATCCCAGAGATAGGCCTCCCCACTGAGGACTACCTCGCCTGCTCCCGCCAGGAATATTCCCACTATGGGTTGCACAATTATCACTAGTATTTATTACCATCCCACCTCATATTCACACACACTCCACCAAACACACACCATTTCACACTAAAAAGTATGTATAGCAAAATTAATTAAGTACACATGGTAGTAAAATCCTAAGCAGCATCTTATTTCAGCATATCATTAAAGAATTAATGATAGAGAATCCTAGGTCTAACAAGGAATTAGGATAAGCAAATGACAAGGTATGGCAATCAGCAGTACTTAGGATCATACTAAGCATTTAAATCACATTTAAACATCATGCACATTTTATTTCTAAACTGGGCTCTAAGTTGGATATTTGCAAATATAGGGACAACATGATCAAAGGGGTTACAACTTGCCTTCACCAAAGTCTTCTTCTTCTAGGTCCTCGTAATCTGGGTCCTCAGCTCCTTCCTCAAGGACTTGCTCCTCTATTGATTAAAAGTAAGCAACGATCGGATAAGTCTAACAATCAAACAATTAAACTAACAAGCAAGTAAATCAAATGAAGACCAAAAAGATATCAACAATGGAGGGTTTCGGTAACAATAAGTAGCTCGTGATTTTAGATGAATTTTGGTGAAAGAATCACCCGAATCGGAGTTAAGATGAGAGAGATATAGATTTTACAAGTTTGCAACATAGGAAATAATTAGGATTAAGCTAAGTAATTAATCATAGGTATAATCCTAATTATTATGGAGTAAGCAAGTGTTGCAAAATTATTAGGAGATAATCTAGTATTTTTAGGAATTTTAGGGAATTTTTCTGATAAAGGGAAGTGCTCGAAAAGCTAAGCTGTGTACACTAACTGTGTGGACTTAGCAAAATTCCAGAGGCTGTGTGACTGACAGGTGGGCCACTGGGGTCAGGTCCACTGTACGGTACAGTTCCATGGACTAGGTCCACCAGCTCTGTGAGCCGATCATGCACATGAGAGGAGTCCACGGTGCACCGGGTTCGTGCACCGGTACTGACTGGGCGCGGACGACCGGGTCGTCGCGGGCCCAGCTGCCGACGTGGCGCGCCACGTAGGACGGCGACGCAACACGGTCAGAGCGTGCCGGAGCGGGGCGCGCGCGGCGGCGCGTCGCCGGAAAGCTCACCGGCGGCGGCTACAGGGCACGGATCACGACAAGGTAAACACCTACGGGCTCTACGCGGCGCGGCGGAGCTCCTACGGCTACACGTTGACGACGAGGGGCACCGGAGCGGCTGCGCGGGCTCGCCGGAGATGGCGGTGCGCGGCTGCGAGCGAGGGGAGAGGCGCATGCGCGCGGGCTCGCGCGCGTTTGTGTGGCCGTGCGCGTGCGCGTGAGTGCGCCGCATGCGGCGCGCGCCTCAGCTTGGCCAGGCGCGGCCGGGAAGCCTGCCGGCGACGAGGGCGCGCGGCGGCTGGTGGCGGTGCTCGACGCGGAGCACGCGCCCGTGCGCGGGGAAGGAAAAGGAGGGGCTCAGGAGAGAGAGGAGAGGGAGGCGGAGCTCACAGTGGGCTTAAAGAAGGCGGGGGAGGCCGGAAGCTTGACGACGATGAGCTCACCGCGGCCGGAACCCTATCCCGTCGTGCTGGCCATGCTCCGCGCCTCAGCTGCGAAAACAGGAGGTGCAACGAGGTTAGTCAGAGCTCGGAGGAGCTTAGGGGAGAAGAAAGAGGGGCGGAGGCCCACGGGTTGCTCGCCGGGAAACGCCGAAAGGAGGTCGCCGGAGTTGGGGAAGGCGACGGGGAAAAGTGAAATTGGCGGCGCTGGAGTGTGAATTGGAGGTGGGTGAGCTCGGGGGAGAGAAGAGGGAGCTGAGGCGGAGCTCGCCGGGTTTTATAGGAGGCCTCGGAGCGAGCCGTTGGGCGCCGGCTCGTGGCGGTGGTCGTCGGCTCGGTCCGCGCCCGTGCAATTGCGACGCGACGGCCGCCAGAGGGAGGACGATGCCCACGTGCGTGGTGACGGGCGCGCGGGACGGCCACAGTGCGATGGACGCGACGGCTGCGGAGCTGGGCTGACGTCGAAGAGCAGAGGCTCGCCGGTCTTCGTCGTCGGTCAGGCTGGGGGAGTTGGGCGCGCTGCAGCGGAGTTGGCGGACGGGACGAGGCGACGGGACGGAGCGACAGGGCGCACGTGAGCGTGACGTGGCGGAGCTGTAGCGCGACACGACGAGGCGGAACGGCCGGCATGGGCGCTCTGTGCCGCTGCCAGAGGAGGGAGACGACGCTGATAGGTGGGGCCCACCTGTCAGCGGCTCAGCGCGAAGGAGCGGACTGGCGCGGCTGCTGGGCCGGCGGGAGGAGAAGAGCTGGGCCGTGGGCTGCGCGAGGGAGAGGGAAGGGAGGAAAAAGAATGGGCCTCGGGGAAGAAAAGGGAAGAGGGCGGCCCAGGAGGGAAGAAAAGGTTTGAATATTTTCAGAGATTTTCTAGGATTCAAATTTGAATGAAATTCAAATTTGAAAAAGGATCAAAACCAAAAGAGCACATAAATAAAATCAGGAAATTCCAAATATGCAGATGGTGGTGTTTGATGCACATTTAAAATTCGAAATTTTGAATTTGCCATGAATTTGACTTGTACTTTGATTGAATTCGTTCAAATTTGAAAAAAGTTCAAATTTTTAGTGATTTTTAAACATGGGCAAACACAGGGTGTTACAAACCTACCCCACTTAAACGGAATCTCGTCCTCGAGATCCAGGCTCTTCCTCGAACAGGTAGGGAAACTCCTTCTTAAGATTGTCTTCACGTTCCCATGTAGCCTCTGCTTCTGTGTGATTACTCCATTGCACTCGGCAAAATCGTATGGCATTCCTCCTGGTTAACCGAGTAGCAACATCCAAAATATTGATAGGCCTCTCTTGGTAACGGAGATCCGGTTGAAGATCCAATACCTCCGGTGGTACTATCTCTTCTGGAACTCTCAAACATTTCTTCAACTGGGAGACATGGAAGACATTGTGGATGTCTGACATTTCTTCGGGGAGCTCGAGGCGGTAAGCCACTGCTCCTATCTTCTTGAGTACCTTGAAGGGTTCGATATATCTGGGTGCCAACTTTCCTCGGACTCTAAACGTTCTGGTACCTCGTATTGGTGATACCTTGAGGTATACATAGTCTCCTGCTTCAAAGCTCAGATCTCTGCGACGGGTATCTGCATAGCTTTTCTGCCTGCTCTGGGCTGCTTTCAGATTCTCCCTGATTAGAGCTACTTTCTCGTCGGCATCTTTAATGATTGCCGGTCCAAAGAAAGATCGCTCTCCCACTTCTGACCACATCAGAGGTGTTCTGCACTTTCTGCCATAAAGAGCTTCAAAGGGTGCCATCTGTAGACTGGCCTGATAACTGTTGTTGTAGGAGAACTCTGCAAAGGAAAGACTTTTCTCCCAATCCTTTCCATAGGCTAGCACACATGCTCTCAACATATCTTCCAGGATTTGATTGACTCTTTCAGTCTGTCCATCTGTCTGCAGGTGATATGCAGAGCTGTAATCCAACTTAGTTTTCAACAGTTTGTGCAGACTTTGCCAGAACTTCGAGGTAAACTGGGTCCCTCTATCTGAGATTATTCTGCTCAGAACTCCATGCAACTTGAGTATGTGATCCACATATAGCTGAGCATACTTGTCTCCTCTATAGACTGTCTTGACAGGTATGAAGTGTGCAACCTTCGTCAGACGGTCCACTATTACCCATATTGAATCATTCCCTTTTTGGGTGTGGGGTAAACCCACAATGAAGTCCATGCTGATCTCATCCCATTTCCACACTGGAACATGCAGTGGTTGCAACAATCCTGCAGGTCTCTGATGTTCTGCCTTGACTCTGCTGCAGATATCACATCGGGGAACAAACTCTGCTATATCCTTCTTCATTCCTGACCACCTATACTTCGGTTTCAGATCCAAGTACATCTTGGTGCTTCCTGGGTGGATGGAGTAAGCGGAGTTGTGGGCTTCATCCATAATAAGCTGCTGATACCCACCATTCTTGGGTACACAAATTCGATCTTTATACCATAAGGTACCTTGATCGCCTACCCTGAATCCTGGTGCCTTATCCACTCCGGTTTTAGCTTTGAGATCATGTATTTCTTCATCATCCATCTGAGCTTTTCGGATTAGGCTTTCTAGAGTTGGTTCCACACACAGGTTGTTTATCTGACTGGACGGAGTGAAATGAAGATTTAGTTGCTTGAACTCTGTCAGTAACTCAGGTCTTCTCTTATGTAACTTAATGTTGTTGCAGTGAGCCTTGCGACTTAGTGCGTCTGCAACTACATTGGCCTTTCCAGGGTGATACTGTATATCCAGATTATAGTCTTTGATCAACTCTAACCACCGTCTCTGTCTGGGATTTAGGTCTGACTGTGTGAAGATGTACTTCAGACTCTTATGGTCTGTGAAGATTTCACACTTATTTCCAATAAGATAGTGTCTCCATATCTTCAGAGCATGAACAACTGCGTCTAACTCCAGATCATGTGTTGAATAGTTCTGCTCATGAACTTTCAGCTGCCTTGATGCATAAGCCACTACTCGTCCATCTTGCATTAGCACACAACCCAAACCTTGTCGAGATGCGTCGCAGTATACGACAAAATCTCGATATATATCCGGTAGGGTTAGTACTGGGGCTGTTGTCAACCTCTTCTTTAGCTCTTGAAAGCTTTTCTCACAAGCTTCTGTCCATTTGAATTCTTTTCCTTTCTGGGTCAGGGCAGTCATTGGTCGGGCTAACTTGGAGAACCCTTCTATAAATCTGCGGTAGTAACCTGCCAGTCCAAGAAAACTTCTGACTTCGGTCACATTTGTGGGCTGCTTCCAGTTGGTAACTGCCTCAACTTTTGCTGGGTCTACTGCAATGCCTTCTTCAGTCAAGATATGACCAAGGAAAGCGACCTCTTTTAACCAAAACTCACACTTGCTGAACATGGCTTAGAGCTCATGTGCTCTTAACTTCTCAAGTACAACTCTCAGGTGTTGTTCATGTTCCTTTGAGCTCTTAGAGTAGATCAAAATGTCGTCAATGAAGACAACGACAAACCGATCTAGCTCTTCCATGAAGACCTTGTTCATCAGATTCATGAAGTATGCTGGTGCATTGGTGAGTCCAAAGGGCATCACTGTAAACTCATACTGACCATAGCGGGTGACAAAGGCTGTCTTGAGTATGTCTCCTTCTCGAATCTTCAGCTGGTAATACCCTGATCTCAGGTCAATCTTGGAGAAAAACTTGGCTCCCTTCAACTGGTCAAACAGGTCATCGATTCTCGGCAGTGGGTACTTGTTCTTGATAGTGACTTCATTGAGTGAATGATAGTCAATGCACATTCTGAGACTGCCATCTTTCTTCTTGACAAACAGAACAGGTGATCCCCAAGGGGAAGAGCTTGGCCTTATGAAACCTTTCTCTTGTAATTCTGTTATCTGCTCTTTTAATTCTGCTAACTCATTAGCTGCCATCCGGTAAGGTCTCTTAGCTATTGGAGAAGTTCCGGGAACGAGATCAATGAAGAACTCTATGTCTCGGTCCGGTGGCATTCCAGGTAATTCATCTGGGAAGACGTCTGGGTACTCACAGACGACTGGTACTTCCTCCAGTGGTGTGGTTTCCAGACTGCATACCATCGGGGTGGCCTTCACTCTCCTTGGCTCACATTCCACCTTAATACCTTGATGGTTTACTAAGGAGACTTTCCTGGTATCACAGGCTATATTGCCCTGATGTTTGCTCAACCAGTTCATTCCAATGATAACATCTATTCCGGCTGACTGGAGAACTATTAAGTTTGCTAGGAATACTACCCCACTTAAAAGAATCTTAACCCGGGGACATCCCAACAAACACTTGATTTCCGCTCCAGGCGAGCGTGTTATCAGTGGTTGTTTGAGCAAAACAGTTGGAAAACCATGTGCAGCAACAAACCTCGAAGATATGAACGAATGCGAAGCTCTAGAATCAAACAAAACTGTTGCAAGAGTGGAGTTGGCAAGGTACTCACCGAGAACAACATCTGGTGCCTCTTCAGCTTCCTGGGTGTCAATGTGATTGACTCTGCCTCGACCGAAGGTCTGATTGTTCCTTCGCTGCTGTCCTGAGGGTTGCTGTCCACCACGTCCGACTCCTGACACTGCAGTTCTGGTGTTGCTTTGCTGATGAGACTGGGCTGGAGCTTGATTCTGGTTCATATAAGGGCACTTGGCAATCATGTGACCTGGTTCTCGACAGTTAAAGCATGTTCTCTTGTCACTCTGGGCTGGCTGGGTAACACTGGCACTGCTCCTCTGCTGGCTGCTGGGATTCTGGTTGCGGTAAGAGGGTGCTGCATTCTGCTGGTTTGATGATGAGGCCCTGTACTGCATGGTTGGCTGGTACCTAGGCTTCTGAGAGAAGTTGCTCCTTGATCTCTGGTTTCTTTCCTGCTGCCTGAACTTCTGCGCGTTGAACTTGCGCTTCCTGTCACTCTCGATGTGAGAACGTGCGTCTTCCAGAAGGATGGCACGGTTCATGAGAGTGTTGAAGTCTGGATAGATGTGAGTGACCAACTGCATCTTCAGACTTGGACTCAGTCCCTTCTTGAAGCGGTCCTGCTTCTTCTTGTCAGTGTTCACATCCTCTGGTGCATAACGTGCAAGCTTCATAAACTTTCTGATGTACTGGTTCACAGTCATGGCTCCTTGCCTCAGTGAGCGAAACTCATCTGCCTTCATGTCCATGATACCCTCAGGGATGTGGTATCTCCTGAATTCTTCCTGGAATTCATCCCAAGTGATAGCCTCGGGATCCTCTGTAGCCTCTCGGTAGTTGTCCCACCACTCACTAGCTGCTCCCATGAGTTGGTGCGATGCCAGCAGGACTTTCTCTCTGTCATTGGCATTCACAACCTGAAGCTTCTTGGTGATGCCTCTCAGCCAATCATCTGCTGCCAGAGGGTCTTCTTCGGCATTCTCAAAGGTCGGTGGTCTGAGTCTCATAAATTCTGACATCTTGGTCTGGGGACCTGGTGCACGGTCAAGAAGTCCTTGAGCAATGATTTCCATCAGACGAGTCTGGTTGTCCATCACAGTGACAAGGTTAGTAACAGGCGGGTTGGGCAAGGGTCCATGTCGTCCACCTCGCCCACCTCTGCCACGGTTCTGGTTTCCTCCACCTCGGTTCTGGTTTTGTTGATGACCTTCACCTTCACCTTGGCCTTCCTGATCATTCTGGTTGTCCTGATTGTTCTGATTGTTCTGGCTTGCCTCATCTTCTTGGTCATGGCCTCCAATTCTGCCTCCACCTCTGCCACGCTGGTGGTTAACTCTGCCTCTTCCACGTCCACGTGCACCGCCCTGTCCTGGGGCATCCTCGTCGTGTGCAACTTGACGTTCACGACGCTACCGTATTCGGGCGGACTGCCTTGCGGGAGGCATCTGTTAAGTTGACAGAAGATTGCGAAAGGTGAGAACAAGTCGAGGTTGAAACAAGCCGAGACTAGGTAACAAGACAGGAACACAAGATTTGCTAACACAC
This sequence comes from Eragrostis curvula, assembly GCA_007726485.1. Taxonomy (NCBI): domain Eukaryota; kingdom Viridiplantae; phylum Streptophyta; class Magnoliopsida; order Poales; family Poaceae; genus Eragrostis; species Eragrostis curvula. The sequence goes on from RWGY01000962.1 coordinate 121,220, forward strand.
AAACAATAAAATCCAGCATCATTACAACATTACAGCATACATAAGCATCATAACAGAGTTCGATCATACATACCCAAGCCCTTACACAGGAGGACTTGACGGCTACAACCAAACAACAGGACTCGACAACATGGTACTCTAGGATACAACAACACACATCTGCTGGACTGATTACAAACTGCTAGCCACTAACTATGGATACAAGCACTGCTGCCACCAGTGCTGCTGGTAGCTGACTCCAACTGGGGTAGTTGCTCCTCAGTACTGGTCGTAACCGTGGTCCCTGCGCCACGCACGGTACAGGTCGTAGGGGTCACTCCACTCCTCGTGGGCACGAAGGAGCTGGTAGTACTCGAAGAGGTCTGCGTCTCCGAGCATCTGCGGGGCCTGCTGTGGAACTGCTGAGTGGTGCTGAGCTGTGAGTGGTGCAAGAACTGGCTGGTACGGGAACAGCGGTCCAACTGCAACAAGTGCTAGCGGGTGCTGAGCTGCTGGAGGTGCCACAAGGGCTAGCTGGTGGTGAGCTGGTGGTACAAGGAGTACTGGCTGCTGCTGTGCTGCGGGTGCAACGGGTGCTGGCTCCTGCTGCGCTGGGGGTGCAACAGGTGCTGGCTCCTGCTGAGGTGGTGGGTCAATCACCACTGGCTGGTCGTCGACGTTGACCCAGAAGTTGACGACGTTGCCTACCTCCTCCATCACCAGGTCGTAGTGTGGTGGAGATAGGTCGATCTCTGGGAAGTCGTCCTCGTCCATCGAGTCTGAGTAGTCAGTATCATTATCCGTCGGATAATCCACCTCGTGCTCGGTCTCAGTGTCCTCCTCACCCTGCAGAGGGTCCTCTAGTAACTCTAGCTCAGGGTCGTCCTCTGCCATCTGGGCATCCTCCTCCTCTGAGGGCTCCTCGTCGGACTCTGACAGAAAGCCGTAAGCTGGTGCTGGAGCTGGAACTGGTGCAACCTCTGGGGAAGCTGGAGCTGGTGCAACCTCTGGGGAAGCTGGGGTTGTCTGCGGTGCTCCTCCTGACGGTCCTGCACCTCCTGAGTCCTCACTGTCACTGGAGTCACCCTCTGAGTCTGTCGGGCAGGCGTAGTGCAGGTGGCGTCTGGGACCTCCGATCCTCGGAGTGAACCTGCGACGGGGTCCTGCTCCAACCTGGTGAAGTCTCACGTAGCGGCGGTCGACCTCTCTGATGAGGTACAGAGCGTCCTCCTCCCAAAGGCCCATAGCTGCCTCGAGAGTGGACTGAATCTGTGCCTGCTCTGCCTGGGACTCGGTGAGATGGGTCTGGAGCTGTGCAAGCTGTGCCTGGGCTGCTGCAAGCTGTGCCTGAACCTCTGTGAGCTTCTATGTGTCCTCATCCCACATCTGTGCAGTCGACTCAAGGACGTGCGCTGTCTGTGTGGACTGTGCCTGGACCTCTGCAAGCTGAGTCTGGGTCTGCTGGAGCTGCTCCTGGAGATCTCACTCTCTAGTCTCTGCTGCCTCAGCTCTGGTGATACTGCTCTCGAACCCTCTCTGGCATGACTCGAACAGACTGTCCATGGCCATTATGTACCAAGCGGACGCTACCACAGTGGGGTCCTCCTCACGCTGGTCTGGTCCCTGTAGAGCACTCAACCTGTACTGCCACTGTGCCTCGCTGTGCTCGTACAGCGGGAAGTAGCGACACGGGGTGTCACGTACCTCCTCCTCGTGGCGCTGACAGAAGAGTAGCAGGGTCTTGCGAGCTGCAATCTGGTGGGCGTCTCCGGACTGGGTGCCGAAAGCTGTCACTGTCAGGGGCTCCAGGTCCGGGCGTGTACGTGGCTGAAGAACTGTCACCTGCACCTCGCAGTACTGGGTGCCGTCCTGGACGAAGCTGAGAGAGCGGTACTCCGGGCGGTCGGTGTAACCGAACCTCTGCAACGCTTCCCACAGGATAGTGGGGAAGCCTGAAACGCCGATCTGGTAGCTACGGGTCCACCCGTCGTCTAGCTGCTGGTCCTCCATCTATTTCAACAAAAGTTGAAGATGGGTAAGTACAAGGTAACAAAACAATTTTGTAATATAGTTTATATATATAAAATATCACTCTCTCACAATCGTTTCCAGCCTAGGGTCCATCCTACGGTCAAGCATGGCTCTGATACCACTCTGTCGTACCCCATTTCTGGAGCACTAGTGCTTACCGTACCAGTCCTTGGATCAGACGCTGATACGAACACTTTATACAGACTGATATCACAGAGTCATCACTTACATAAATATTACCGAGTCTCATACAAGCCTTCATACATAAAAGGTCTTACAACAACCGGCCAAGGGCCACTTTATTACAACAAGCATCAAGCTGGTGGGCTGCAACAGCAGAACCACTTAAACACTACTACAGCGGAAGACGGAAACGGCACTAGCACAGGCATCTTGAGTGTAGATAGGACCCTACTCTTCATCACCATCCTCCACGTACTCTGGTTCTTCATCGGAAGGTTTAAAGCAAGGGTGAGTACATAAGGTACTCAGCAAGTCCTAACACTGAGGGATACTTTGATGCAAGGGTGAACCAAGGGATAGGTTGAGGGTTTATCATATGGGCGGAAAGCCAGTTTTATGCAAAGGTTGTTTGGAAAACAAAACAGTTCACAAACTATTATCAAAGTTATCAGTGGTATTTAGTGGGGTTATGGCTCTGGGGGAGATGCAGTCCATCCCGCCAGTTCCCAAGTTTTAATGCTGGCAGGAAACCAGCGCACGGTTCCACACCGGAGTATTCCAAAAACACACCAAGGAAGTAACTCACACCGTTATACTAATCATTGTGTGGCACAAGCTTTCGCGTTGCCCATTACCGTGGAACACGGCTATCATGATAGATTTTTAACTCTGCAGAGGTTGTACACAATTCCCCACAAGGCATACCAGCCCTTCCCATCGTCATGGATTGGACAGGCACACTAATGGTTCCGTACCTACTTGGTGTCACCACGGCACCACCACGGAAAATACTGCAACCAGGGGCTTCACAATATCATCATCATCATGTAGAAAGGCCTGAATAACACCATACGCCGGATCCCGACACCTGCTATGTCGAGTCTTCTCCTGGCTTCCGCCGCAACTCCTGCCCTCCAGGTGGGTACCGGGTGAACACTATAGTAGGGTGTGGTTCCAAACCTTTCCCATTCAAGGCATGTGGTTGTACGGAAGATGCTAGGCCAGGCGGCACATGAACCGGTCCTTATACGACCGAAGCAGGCATCTTCAATAGCTATCCTCGAAAGAGGAATCGCATTCCAGAGATAGGCCTCCCCACTGAGGACTACCTCGCCTGCTCCCGCCAGGAATATTCCCACTATGGGTTGCACAATTATCACTAGTATTTATTACCATCCCACCTCATATTCACACACACTCCACCAAACACACACCATTTCACACCAAAAAGTATGTATAGCAAGATTAATTAAGTACACATGGTAGTAAAATCCTATACATCATCTCATTTCAGCATATCATTAAAGAATTAATGATAGAGAATCCTAGGTCTAACAAGGAATCAGGATAAGCAAATGACAAGGTATGGCAATCAGCAGTACTTAGGATCATACTAAGCATTTAAATCACATTTAAACATCATGCACATTTTATTTCTAAACTGGGCTCTAAGTTGGATATTTGCAAATATAGGGACAACATGATCAAAGGGGTTAGAACTTGCCTTCACCAAAGTCTTTTTCTTCTAGGTCCTCGTAATCCGGGTCCTCAGCTCCTTCCTCAAGGACTTGCTCCTCTATTGATTAAAAGTAAGCAACGATCGGATAAGTCTAACGATCAAACAATTAAACTAACAAGCAAGTAAATCAAATGAAGACCAAAAAGAGATCAACAACGGAGGGTTTCGGTAACAATAAGTAGCTCGTGATTTTAGATGAATTTTGGTGAAAGAATCACCCGAATCGGAGTTAAGATGAGAGAGATATAGATTTTACAAGTTTGCAACATAGGAAATAATTAGGATTAAGTTAAGTAATTAATCATAGGTATAATCCTAATTATTATGGAGTAAACAAGTGTTGCAAAATGATTAGGAGATAATCTAGTATTTTTAGGAATTTTAGGGAATTTTTCTGATAAAGGGAAGTGCTCGAAAAGCTAAGCTGTGTACACTAACTGTGTGGACTTAGCAAAATTCCAGAGGCTGTGTGGCTGACAGGTGGGCCACTGGGGTCAGGTCCACTGTACAGTACTGTTCCGTGGACTAGGTCCACCAGCTCTGTGAGCCGATCATGCACGTGAGAGGAGTCCACGGTGCACCGGGTTCGTGCACCGGTGCTGACTGGGCGCGGACGACCGGGTCGTCGCGGGCCCAGCTGCCGACGTGGCGCGCCACGGAGGACGGCGGCGCGACACGGTCAGAGCGTGCCGGAGCGGGGCGCGCGCGGCGGCGCGTCGCCGGAAAGCTCACCGGCGGCGGCTACAGGGCACGGATCACGACAAGGTAAACACCTACGGGCTCTACGCGGCGCGGCGGAGCTCCTATGGCTACACGTTGACGACGAGGGGCACCGGAGCGGCTGCGCGGGCTCGCCGGAGATGGCGGTGCGCGGCTGCGCGCGAGGGGAGAGGCGCATGCGCGCGGGCTCGCGTGCGTTTGTGTGGCCGTGCGCGTGCGCGTGAGTGCGCCGCGTGCGGCGCGCGCCTCAGCTTGGCCAGGCGCGGCCGGGAAGCCTGCCAGCGACGAGGGCGCGCGGCGGCTGGTGGCGGTGCTCGACGCGGAGCACGCGCCCGTGCGCGGGGAAGGAAAAGGAGGGGCTCAGGAGAGAGAGGAGAGGGAGGCGGAGCTCACAGTGGGCTTAAAGAAGGCGGGGGAGGTCGGAAGCTTGACGACGATGAGCTCACCGCGGCCGGAACCCTATCCCGCCGTGCTGGCCATGCTCCGCGCCTCAGCTGCGAAAACATGAGGCGCAACGAGGTTTGTCAAAGCTCGGAGGAGCTTAGGGGAGAAGAAAGAGGGGCGGAGGCCCACGGGTTGCTCGCCGGGAAACGCCGAAAGGAGGTCGCCGGAGTTGGGGAAGGCGACGGGGAAAAGTGAAATTGGCGGCGCTGGAGTGTGAATTGGAGGTGGGTGAGCTCGGGGGAGAGAAGAGGGAGCTGAGGCGGAGCTCGCCGGGTTTTATAGGAGGCCTCGGAGCGAGCCGTTGGGCGCCGGCTCGTGGCGGTGGTCGTCGGCTCGGTCCGCGCCCGTGCAATTGCGATGCGACGGCCGCCAGAGGGAGGACGATGCCCACGTGCGTGGTGACGGGCGCGCGGGACGGCCACAGTGCGATGGACGCGACGGCTGCGGAGCTGGGCTGACGTCAAAGAGCAGAGGCTCGCCGGTCTTCGTCGTCGGTCAGGCTGGGGGAGTTGGGCGCGCTGCAGCGGAGTTGGCGGACAGGACGAGGCGACGGGACGAAGCGACGGGGCGCGCGTGAGCGTGACGCGGCGGAGCTATAGCGCGACACGACGAGGCGGAACGGCCGGCATGGGCGCTCTGCGCCGCTGCCAGAGGAGGGAGACGACGCTGAGTCAGCGGCTCAGCGCGAAGGAGCGGGCTGGCGCGGCTGCTGGGCCGGCGGGAGGAGAAGAGCTGGGCCGTGGGCTGCGCGAGGGAGAGGGAAGGGAGGAAAAAGAATGGGCCGCGGGGAAGAAAATGGAAGAGAGCGGCCCAGGAGGGAAGAAAAGGTTTGAATATTTTCAGAGATTTTCTAGGATTCAAATTTGAATGAAATTCAAATTTGAAAAAGGATCAAAACCAAAAGAGCACATAAATAAAATCAGGAAATTCCAAATATGCAGATGGTGGTGTTTGATGCACATTTAAAATTCGAAATTTCGAATTTGCCATGAATTTGACTTCTACTTCGATTGAATTCGTTCAAATTTGAAAAAGTTCAAATTTTTAGTGATTTTTAAACATGGGCAAACACAGGGTGTTACACATTGCTCGCTCCCCTACCGTCTTGTATAACGATATGGACAAAAAGAACGGAGTTCAAATAGCTGGCAAATCTTCATGCCGGATGAACGCCGTTCCAGCAAATACGGCAGTGTCTCTGCTAGCACGCGCGAGGCCGAAACGGATATCCTGCTCCGGCCAGGAGTGACGAGCAATGGGAGGAAGCTGTGGCAGTTTCGTCCAAGCTGCACACTGCGACCGGTCCGGCTTCACATCTCTACATGCAATGCTTTGAGCGAAGAAGACAACATAAGGAACCATGCCATGGAGCGCCGCGGCACCAGATGCTCCAGTTCTCCATTTCAAAGTTGCACAAGGATACAGTCTATGAGCAGAGCACTAGCAATTTGGAGGATGTGAAAACACATTAGGATCTCAATTGCCTTTCGTACACTAGGTGAGCGAATCAAAAGTACGATTCTAGCTTTTAATGCAGCTAATAATCAGAAATTCAGAGACAACGAAGTTCAGAGTTTGGATTTTAATTTTTTTTTAAATCATAGTTCGGCTACATATTTCATAGCTCGATAGGAACTAGCTAAGCATATATTCTGCATAGACCTAAAATAAATGGAAGGCTCCAAAAAAATGTACCAAGTACATGAAAACACATACTCTCATCTAATGGATATGTCAATCATGTCCTTGATATATACTTTTTCTATCAATCGTCCTTTCCGTTAGTTTGGTGCACCTAGTGGCTAGTGCCCTATATAAAGGTAAGCTTTTCAAAAAATCTTTTATAGCACTAGTTACAAACCCTACTACTAGCTCGTCAGCATAATAGGCACATAAACTAGTTCCACATATTCTATCAGACTATCATTTTTTTGCCTAGCTCCTCTGTGACTACAAATTGCATTATTAACTGATGTGACTCACCCATCAAAATGCATGCTTACCTCAACAATTTAGGCTTGGGAGACATCCGGAATCGATACCTTACTACAGTGAATTGCAATGGTAAGTTCTCAGTTTATCATATGCACCAAGAAGTACCTCCATACATGCACACATGCTCTAGAAAATATCAATCATGCATCTATAGTTACAAAGTCGCCAGATTCAGTGCTTACCATTCAAGTTGAATTACATTAACTGGATAACAAGCTGATAGTCATTTGTCACCGCAAAAAAAAAAAAAGGTTGATATCATTTTTCCTTATCTAACATGGCTTACCCGGATTATTTTCCTTTTTGTTTGAAAGGATTTTTTTAAAGATGGTGGTCTGCTACAGATGACGCTGGGACCTCAGGGCCACTGGATTGTAGGGACTTGTTATTCTTCCACCGTCAGAAACCACAGCCCACTACGCAACATGGAACGGGCTGGAGGCAAAGTGCAACCCCAGGTCCAGGGAGAAGCAGAGCACCCAGCATCCAACACCTCCTTGGTCACAAGCCATCGCGGCAGCGTACTCGGATTCACGACAATATTTCATTTTGTAGCTCTTCCTGTCGCTATGAGCGGTTGCAGTGCATCAACAGCATAAAACTTTACTGTACCGCTTTTAGTGGTACAGTCAGTAGGCCGGCCGGCGTCATGAGCTATTGTTGTCTGATCTGTATAGTGGCCACGGGTTGCCTTTCCTGGCTGGGCAATGTTTGATTGCTTTGTATGCTGCCTCGGTGCTCTTCGTCATTGATTGCTATCAAGGATTTATAGGATTTCTCTAGCCAGATCGAGTAAGCCTATTATCCCTCTTCGTCGGTGGCAAAGATCGGCAAGAAAATTTCCTCTTTCCTATGCGTTGCTTCGCCAAGAAATAAGATCTTTTTTTCTTTATGATGAGGAGGCAAACACAGCAGCTCAGTTTTCCAAACTGGACGCCGCGGCGAGCTGCATCATGCATGCACGTCCTCCGCGTAATAAGAGGAACTGGAACAACGGGAGGAAGATGGAGTTGCGAGCCACTGTCGCCTCCTCCCCTTGCACGCCGTGGCTCGCGGGAGCGCTTCTGGACGTCGCTCGATCTCCTCAGATACGTCGCCGCCTCGCCGGCTATTCATTCGCCGTCGATAGTCTTTGTCGAGGTCGGCGGTCGCGTTTGGCACGGTGGCTGTGCTCCTTGGTGCGGACTGGCGGGTGCCCTGCATTTCTTGTGCAAGTAGTGCAGGAACAGAGCAAGGCACCAGAAACAGAGTTTTAAGTCCTTTCTTCCAAAAAAAAAAAACAGAGTTGTGCACCAGAAACAGAGTTTTCAGTCCTTTTTTGGGAAAAACAGAGTTGAGTCCTCATATTAGGGAAGGTGCGTTAGTACATTTTTCTGCAGACCTCGATCCCCCAGTTTAATCCCATATCTCCCTTCGACAAATCAGCATATTGACCACAACAATTTTGGTCATTCCAGGGGTGTACGGTTGCTAAAATTTTACTTCTAAAGAGGACGATACTGACATTTTGATGCTTGGTGTATTGTAATGAATTGAGGCCTCCACACAGAACAGTAAATATAAGACAAAAGCAATGGTAACACCACTTTCGATGAACGACTATGCTGTATTGCATAGCATAAAGCACAAAGGGAGGCATACTAATTGAGTGGCATGGCATCCTACTAAGCAATCTTTCACAGTGGAGGTAACACGAAACTGAGGAAGCCATGCAGATTACAGACCACTGGACAGAATACAAATACCTGTGAGGCAGCTAAATCCCTCAACGTATGGACGACCAGAATGACTGTCTATATAATCATGGACTGGAAAGGAGGGAAATTGAGCACACTGTTCTCAAATTAGATGCAAAAACATGTCACAAAAGCACAACAGTTACAATTCTATTAATATTACCGTAACCACACACGTGACTCAAGGTTAGTAATTAGCAGCCTGATCGGAGGCAGCTGCAGCCATCTTTTTCGATCAGGCTGTAGTTTGTAGTGCATTACAATATATGCCAACCGGAGCTAAATTTAGTTCTTCAGTGCACCACAGGCAGTCACCGCATTTGAACCACAGTATTTCTGCTCAGTAGTTACAGAACGAAATGATAGGAAAAGATCATCTTTTTGTCATGATTTTGGAACTTCAAAATTTAGCCTAGATCCTATATCATCCAAACACAAGGTTCAAGTTTGCAATACATAAGTTCATCAATTTTCCTGACGTAGTGCTATTTCACAGAAATATGAATAACTGTCATACAGCTGAAACAACGATGTTCTCAAGTATCACATGAGACACAAAGCTAATTTGCACACGTGTCCACTGGAACCCCATTTGGATGAGCTAGTTGCTCCATGAATTTTAGGATTTTGGCCAACTAGCTCAATTGATTACAGTAAACAGTTAGCTACAGCCAACTATAAATCCACAACCAAAGCAAGCTCTACTTAGTCTGGTCTACAACTAAATATATTACAGCCATTTTTCACATAATCATAACCTACCAGCAAGCTCTGTTCTGGTCAGTCTTCTATTACACATAGTGTTCCGAGGATCTCAGATAGGGCCATTCACAAATGCTGTTTTAGCAGATTCCTTATCACAGAGATCTGGTGCAGAGCGGATCAACTGCGCCCCATAAACACTTGCCAAAGCTTTACTACCTGCTCATCCATCTTCCTTTTACGACCTACTACCTTGTTTCAGATACACAATAGCACAGAGAATCAGTTGATCCAGAATAAGGCCCAAATTTGATCTTTATGGTTAATGACACTCCAGATCAAAATACATAACAATAATGCTACATCCCAATTGACCCTTGTGAAACTTTACTGAGAAAAGCTATCAAGCCATTCATTTAGATTCTGCGGATATTCAAACACTAAGCGGCACCTTATGTCCTTTGGCAGCCCCTCGTGGACAAAGAAACACCATAAAAGAAATACTCAAGGAAACAACACAATACAATACCCAAAGAAGCACCTCAACTCTCAGGAGCCAAAAAATTCCAGATTGCCTTTTTCACCTTAGAAATCCCTACTATCCCATTTTTCAACCACATGCTTCCTTCCCATGTCATGTAAGGATCCTTCTTAGCAAGAGCCAACGACTCCATTAAATATGGAACATATGGGGTAATAGTTTTCCGTCCATGTCCTAAAATGTGGCAAGCACACACTTCCATGTTATCCATGTCATATGATATTAGTTTCCCATCCCAATACTGAACAAAGAAGACTGAATTGCAATTTGGATGAATGGCAACCACACTGCAGCTTTGACAAAAAGGGCCCAAGCTGATTGGGGAAAACGTTGTTCCAAACAGTTGGGAAAGCCTCACAACATGCTTCAGGACCCATTCCTCTGCATCATAGTCCTCAAGAACCCAAATAGACAGAACCCGCTTTTTTGTATCATTGTCTTCATGTTCACTCATGCAATGCAGGTGGCCTTGTGATTGACCAACAAAAACAAGAAGACCCCGATTCTCCGGCCAGCGGAAGATCCTAGATGTCTTCCCTTCCCTATCAACAGCAACAATCATCTCGTGCTTAGGATCATGGTGGGCGATGACCAAGTGTAGCATGCCATTAAAAACAACACTGCCTGCGAAGGTGCTTATGAATCCATCCCTACCCCACAGTTCCCATTGACCTCCCACTCCCAGTTCTTGTAGCCTCCAATCACGAGTCCTGTTAGTCCATAATCCAGTTTTGGAGGAGTAGGTCTGCACCCCCGCCATGCCATAAAAATTAAGTTCCACCCAGAACTGGACCAACTGAAAGTCCAGGGAGACAGCTGGGTCGAAAATCAAATAGGTGAATGAAATGTCTAAGTGCCTCTCGTTCCTGTCCTGAGGAAGAGGAGTCCAGCTGGAGCTGGGAACAGAGACCCATTCCTCAGTCGCAGGATTGCAAACAATATATCCTAGTGAGTTATATTTCTCTGAAACCCGTGTGTGCCCGAAGACAACAAGACCATTGCAGGAACTCAAGAACCAGAGCCCAGTGCCAGGCTGCTCCAACAGGAACGAGAATGAGCAGTGGTCGAGTGGTGGAGGCATGGATCTACCTAAAAGGTTGATGAATTGCGCGTGGACGCGGCGAGGTAAGTTCTTGCCGCTGTCGGTGGCGCTGCTGCTGCTGCTGCAATCTGATTTGCCAGCGCCACCGCTGCTGCTGACATCTGATTTGTCAGCGCCGCCGTTGCCGGCTTCGTTGCCAGTGCCACCGCTCTCGTCGTCGCCATCACCACCGTCATCGCGGTCTCCGTCGCCGTGGATCTCGCCGCCGTCGCCCCCAAAGTAGAAGAACCCTTCCAGGGTTTGTGGGAGCACCTTGCCGCGGCGACGGTCCTCGATGAGGTGGTACCAGTCTTTCGAGACGCACTTGAATCTGCAGAGGGACTTCACCGGAACGCGGGAGAGGATATCCGCAATTGCGTCGTCGGGGAGGCGGGCCACCGCGACCTCGCCCGTCTCGATGCAATCCATGGCGCTGCAAAAAGATACGAAGATTAGAGCGGGGCGCTCTGGGGGAGAGAGTGAGAGATGAAGCCGGGGGTGGAGGGTGGCGAGGAGCTCACCGGCCGCCGGAGGGGGCAGGGATCGCCGAGTGCGGTGATGGAGTCACTGGACAGTCGAGCTTCACTGCACTGATTGGGAAAGGCAGATGGGGAGCATCTTGTTCAAGGGTCCAACTGTTTATGACTATTTACAATGTAGTCCCTGACTCATATCACATATAGTACAGAATATTAGCAATCCGGTAAAAAAAAAAAAGCTGAATCAATAAATTGTGTAAGGCATTCATCTTTTCATGTTTATAGACATGTTCCTTTCTCCAAAATCAAAACTTAATAACTAACCCAAAAAAAATCCGTACTACAAGTGCGAGTGCTATCTCTTTTTTTTTTTTCCTGAAAGAACATGCATTTGATTGCACCTCTCAAAATATTCATGCAGATGATTCATATTCTACTCGGTCTTCTGCTAACAATAGACTCTTCATTCAGTCAACACTTTTCGACTCTTGTACACTTGGATGCCAAAGTAGCGTGGAGTCGCTCGGCTAGGCAAGAGAACAGCAACATCAAACTGTCTCCAGTCTCCTCGACTTCAAATAAATTAGAGAAAATACATAGAAAAGCAATGATGTATTATCTCCATTTATCTCTTTGACGCCATATCCAAAACATGCTTCGTACCTGTTCAGAGTTCAATATTTTAGGACTTGAACCTTGCATTCTGTACACTGCTTGTGGGAAGAACCAACACATTTGGCACAGCCCACTAGGTTTGTCCTAGCTAAAATTTATGTGCACTTATATACTCTATTCTGTTTCTTCCACTAGCTATACAGACGCAGTGGATTACAGATGAAGCTAAGTATTAATTGTTGAGTGAGTGGATTTCTTGATGTAAATCTTCGCAAAAAAAAAAAAAAGGGATTTCTTGATGTAAATTTAATCAGTTCGACAGAGTCAAAATAAACCTGCTACTCTTACATGACGATGCCCATTAAACAAGAAAAGAAGAGACATTGTTTGTCTTATCAGCTACCTGATGCCATCATGACCAATGTAACTTCGACCTGCTGATTGCACAATGGATACTCAATCTGAACCTGTGATGTATTCTGGCAATATATCACTGCCATTGCGCTCTCAAACTCGTCAACCGGCTGCACCTTTTGTGAATAGTAATAACCAGTTTAACGTATGTTCGATAACACTGTCCACCATCTGTTATCCTTCTGTCAATTTTCTTGCTACCTGTACACTCCTGTGATGTCAACTAACCTATCATGAAGGCGCTGCAATGATCACACAACTGAAAAGATGAAACATTCTGCCTCATGTTCAAATCAGTAGAACTTGCAAGGCCAGGCAAGCTACAGAAGCGAAATATATCCCTGTTAAAAGGTCTCTAAGCAGATTACAAGACCTGTGCCCAAAATACAACTACAAATAAGGCAGATAAACTCCTCAAAGTATGGAAAATCAAAATGAATGGTCTGCATAATCATGGACTGGAACGGAAAATTGACCACACTACTCTCAAAATTAGATGCAACATGTCCTATAAGCACAACAATATTGATCACCTTAACCATTTCATCGCACACACGTGAATCCAAGTGCAGCTAAATTTATTTCTTCAGCGCACCACATGACAGTTGCCGAATTTGAACCACAACATTATGTGCAGCAGTTACAAAATGTCTGAAATGATGGGAAAATGCCATCATTCAGTCAAGATTTTTGAGCAATCAGATTACTTCTGAGGTAACAATGAACAGCAGCAATGAGCAAACTACTTCAATAAAACATCGAAGACTTATTGTACCATAAAAAGAAAACGTAATACCCAAAATGATGCTTTTCCCCAAACAGGCTATCAAACAAAGTAATGCTGGGAGAACAAATTTGTTGGAAATGGGAATTTTAGGACTGAGAATTAACTGAAAGAAAATATTTTTGGAACCGGATTTGTACATGCAAAAGCTAAATAATATTTGGTGCTCGGATTTGAGTTCTAACACCTTCAAAGTTCTCGAGTAAAATACTGCAGAGTTCAGAAAGGCCACGAGCAATGTCTTCCACATAGCTAAAACAAACGAAAATAACCGGCATGCTTCATTAAGCTCTGTCCTGGTAAAAAATTTCTTACTAGGTTACTACAGGGTTCTATTTATTATTAGCAGCATGGTTGAAACTTAGTCTGAAAACTAGGGTTATCATGCAGCAACATATACTTGACAGCTGTTGAGCAGCTTCAGCTTGACAGAGGTTTCAGTCAAAACCTTTCCGAAAATGCCATGTCGACAAGATAAGGAAGATAAGTATATATTTGTCCAACTCAATGATATATATAGTACCAAGGAAAGAAAAAATAGCAGTTGGTGATGGATCATTCACAAGTAAGACAAAGACAAAAGAAGCCAATGTGCGATGCATATATAAGAGGATGCGTTGTGGAAACACATATAGTAGCATTCGATAACTGATAACTACACATAGTACCGAGGACAAAAATAGCACTTGGTGATGGATCATTCACAAGAAAAAAAAGAAGCCAATATTCGATACATATATAAAAGGATGGTCATTCTTGAAACACAAATAGTAGCATTCGATAACTGATAACTTGAATGTCAAACATCATAAGTCATGCAACCTGGGAAACCACATACATTGACAAGCATATGTAGTGCTAAGTAGTAAGCATTCCAACACCAGAAAGATGCATCACCTAATTCAAGTAGATTCATCCAAATTGCCAGGGACACCAAATTCTAGTTTAACTAACAGATCCCTGAGTATGCTTAGGGACAAGCGTTGGCAGCTTCTCAAAATAAGGAACATATGGGACAACTGACCGACAGCCGTGTCCTAATGCTTGGAGAGAACACACTTCCATAGTATCCATGTCATATGAAATCAGTTTCTGGTTGTAACTGTGAAAAATGAAAACCAAACTGCGATCTGGATGAATGGCGACCACATCTAACTCATCGATTCTGCAACTCGGTTCTCCAAACAGCTGCGAACAACTCACACTTTGCTTTAGGACCCATTGTTCTGCATCATAATCCTCGAGCACCCAGATCGATATTCCAGTGATGTAATCGCGTCCGTCTTCTATCTTTTTATGTCCACTGATGCAATGCAGGAGTCCCTGCGACTGACCGATAAAAGCAGGAAAAGACAATTCTTTCGTTTCTGGCCAACAGATTATCTCACATGGCTGCCTCTGCATGTCAACGGCCACTATCTGATCCTTTATGGTCTGAAGATAGTAGCAGGAATAGATAAGAACATGCAGCCGGCCATTCAGATACGCACTGCCCAACTTGGATTTTACTACATCTGCGGCACCTGTCCATCTTTCTCCATACTGCATCCATGCTTTTCTGTTATTAGTCCAGACCCCAGTTTCAGATGAGTAGATCAACACAGCTTCCACCACCTTGGGATCACGATAGTAGCCCACCTGGACCAGGTGGAAGTGTGAGGAGATGACTGGGTCAAAAATCAGAAAGTGGTGTGCGTCTCTAGTAAAATCGGCTTCGTAGTACCATTGCTTCTTCACCGGAGGAGACACTGACCATCCGGAGTCGGGCACGGCCGTCCATTGCTCGGTGGCAGGGTTGCACACGATATATCCGTATGTGCCACAATACCTGAGGTGCCCAAAGAGGAGGAGCCCGTTGTGGGAGCTCCAGAGGACGAGGTCCTTGATCCCAGGGATCTTCTTGAGGAAGGAGAAGGAAGGGTCAACGAAAGGGACGGGTCTCCCCGACAAACTGGCGAAACTCCCGAAGTTGTCGTCGCCGCCGCCGGAGCCGAAGAAGAACCCTTCTAGGGTTTGGCGGGACTTGTTGCCGCGGAGGCGAGAGGCGATGAGGTCGCACCAGGCCTTGGAGACGCACTTGAATCGGAAGAGCGGCTTCGCGTGGACGCGGGAGAGGATCTCGACGAGGGGGTCGTCGGGGAAGCCGGCCACGGCCGCGTTGCTCCTCTTGGGGGCGTCCATGGCACTGCGGATGGGGGAGCCGAGGGTCAGGCGATGAGAGGCGTGAGAGAGAAATGTGGGGCACGCGACGAGTTGGGAAAGCTTACCGGCCGCCGGAGACGCCGTCACGCCGGCGACCGTCGCCGCGCTCGCCGATGATCTGGAATTGGAAGCAGGAAGAGTGAATGATGAGTGGACTGGGTCACAGATTACGGTGGAGCAAGCGAAGTTGAATAGTCAGACCGCGTGGGGGAAGGAATTTTGCCTTTTCTTTCGTGACTAGAAAAATCACATTCCTTAAACAGAACTTCAATTTTGGATGTACTGTTAAAAAGGGGTAATAAAACAAATTTAATTTTGTTGCGAGAATCCTGGTAACTTTCTCCTTGGCCATAAAAAATCTGAAAAATATGTGGAAAAACAAATGATGTATTTCCTCCATTTATCCTTTCCCCCATGTGGCCATGTCAAAGCCATGCTTCGCACCTGAAACTCATACAGATTCTTCAGACTTCAATATGTTGGACTTGAACATTGACAAATTATGTGCCTTGCATGTAGGAAGAACTGTGTAACTGAATTTCTCTTGCTGCTAAACGTAGATAAAGATGCCCATGACTGAACAAGAAAAGAAGAGGCGGTATCTTGTTCACGAGTGACCGATGACTTGGTGACCAACTTAAGTTCGCTCCTGATCACGCAATTGATGCTCAATCTGAGCCTGCGACATGCTTTGGCAATCCATCAATGCCATCGTGCTCTCCAACTAGCTGATTGGTTGCAATGCAAAATTTCATTGATCCGGCCATAGTCTGAGATCTAGCTTGAAGTGTTTTTTTACTCTGAAAGTTCAGTCGAGCTCAAAATTCTGACAAAAAAAATGCGGGAGGCTGGCACTCACAATCTGAAGCAAGTTTCTCTAACAGCAAAAACTTGAGTTGCAGCACGTTGGATGGAAACTCATCCTGGAACCTGCGAAGGAAGCACTCCCATGTCCTGAAAAGACAGCTGCTTTGCATCCGGCGATCGGAATCGAGGAGGGCTCGCTGACATGTCAGAGAAGCTCGCCGACATGTCAGAGAAGCTCGCCGTCCTGCCGTCAGAACAGGCGGCGGCATCTGACGGCGCCGTGACATGACCGACACTTGATCCGCGTGGCCATTACCTGAGCTTGACGACCAACGCATTGTTTATGCTCGCCTCCGGCCGCGCCGTCCGGGTGTCGTGCAACCGCCGGCACTGATCATCACTCTACCGTTTCCACTTTTCATAGGATGGAATCCAAAGTGTCGGTGAACAGACACAACAGTATATTACATAAAAACACAAATTTTTATATATTTAAGTTATTACAAGTTTTAAATGAATTAAAACAAGTGAGTAGCACAGCGGAAGTCTGAAGATACATAAAACAACTACTACTCTCGACGATACAAATGTCGCACATCGAAGTCCTGCGATGTGGACCTGCTGAGGAATTCCATCAAGCAACAGCGGAAGCAGGACTACCTGCACAAAAACATAAAGAGCCAAACCCTGAGCAACTAATACTCAGTAAGACTTACCCGTCAACGTGGCTAACTACAGCCGACTCTTAATATGCAAAGCTACAAAGAGTAGACTGACTTATTAGCATAAAACCGCACTAATTACTTGGTCCTTACTTTCAGATTTTAATTCAGATTAAGCACTTAACCAATAAAACAGTGCACTTATCTCTAAAACAGATATAAAAGCAATACATCAGGTAAACAATATAACAGTAATGAGATATAATATAACAGTACTAGAACATCATCATCAATCATATCACACTACGAGGTGACTCAGTGAGTAAGGTTGCTCATGACCGAGACGGCGGAATCGATGTACATCCTGCAGGCATGCACTGGGGGCTTGCCTGGCTCAAAGTGTGGGGTTAGCTACTAGTGACTCATCTGATGTCTCTTCCTGAACTGCTCAACATCCTGATCCTCCAGCTGCTCCTGGATCATCTCGTGCGCTATACGTCATGACAAGGAAATGCAAGTCAGATGCAATAAAAATGATGCGAGTTTAACTTAATTGCATGATTTAGAAATTAAGGTATTGTACAGTGACACGTTTCTGGGATTAAGCATTACTAAAAGTGATTTACTGTTTAGGATGAAGATTTATTGCATTCTGTATTGTTTATAACAATTTAAACAAGTGCAGAAACGAAATACATCATAAGAAAATAATGAGACATGGTATAATGATGAATCTTGTTCTGTAAGTGTGTTGACAGTGTATTAACAGTTAAGCAAAGTTTCAGGATTTATTGAGCAATAGAGAATTTACTATGATTTAAACAAAGATTAACACAAAAGGATTTATACAGGAAACAGGAAGGTTATTTTAAGCAATTTGACATTTTCTCTAGATAGACATGAGCATAAGGAATCCAACAAAACTTGTTTCACATTTTTCTGATGTGTATTAAATTTTCTATACATTTTACAATTTAGACTTTTCTGTGGATTAAAGGAAATTCGGAATTGGAAAAAGGAGCCGGCCAATGAGATTGCAGCCACACGAAGGACACAGAGGGCTGGCCGTACCAGATCAGAACCCGGTCACAGATCCATCCAGACTGGATCGAGCTCCAGCCATGGCGACCGGAGTTCGCCGGAGCTTCGCCGGCTCGCCGGAACGGGGTCCAAAAGCCACCAAAAATTCCGGAAAAATTACTAAAGAGAAGCACGTCGCATTTTTCATCCGTTTGAGGTGTTTGGGGTCGACGAGGACCATCGGAAGGTGGCCGGCGTCGAGCATGACTGTCCTGCCAACTTCGGCGACCATACACGCATGGAAAGATGCGCGAAACGATGGGAAAAAGGAGGTAGAGCTTCACCTCAGATTGGGGATGGGCGACGTTGAGCTTGTAGTCGCGGAGGAAGGCCGGAAGGTGTTCGTCGTCGATGAGGCAGGCGCGGTTGTGCAACTGCTGGCGGGGAAATGTTGGATTCCGGCAACCTGGTCGACGGTATTAGAGAGGGAAGGGGGTCAAGGGTGTGCACGACGAGCCTGACTACCTCCATACACGAGCAATCGAAGGATTACTTATCGTGGGAGGCGGAAACGGCGACGAGCTCGGGAAGGTTCAACCGCCGGCCATGGTGGCAAACTTGGCGATTCCTTCACCGTGGGAGAATTAGATTGGTAGCACTCCTGAATGTCAACATCCAACAAACTTCATTACTAAAAGGGCAGCGTATTCTATGAGAACCAGGTTCGTGTGAGAACTATAAGAAGTCCAATCTGAGCCACATGATTTTGATCCAATAGGGCGTATGAATTCAGATGGGAGGGGGGATTTGCAAAATCACCGCCCACTTAATCATACTTTTGCAAATTTCCCCTCCCACCTCTCCCTATGCGCCCCCTTGAATCAAGATCATGTGGTCTAGATTGGAGTTCTCATAGTTCTCACACGAACCTGATTCTCATAAGATATGTTACCTACTAAAAGAGACATCCAAAAGAGGCCATGGCTCCTCAGAGCGCCACCGCGCACCATCCGGGCCGTGCTTCCATCCTCTTGCTCCTGGAGGCCTCGGTGACGCGCCGCGCCTTCCTTCATCTTGGTCGAATCCATGGCTCAAGTCTGCAGCCCCTAGAAAAGACGCCCCGGACGTATGGTGGGCGCGGCGGCGTGCATGGCGCAGACGACATGACGACATGCGCAGACGAGATGGCTCCGTGTTGTATCACCGTTCTCTTGCTCGCCCACAGGAGCTTTAAGCTTTTGTGCCGCACCGATCCCGACTGTCATAGCAAGTTTTCTCTTTGGTTGCTTCTCTGCGGCTTTCTTCGGATATGGACGTATAAGAATCAAATCTGTACTGAATATAAGAAAGAAAAAAAAAAATCTCATCTTTGCATGTCTATAATGAACAATCAAATCTGTACTGAATATAAGAAAGAAAATCATATCACAAAACAACTACTTCACATGTAACAAACTGAACCATGAATTCAGTACTGCCCGGTTCTACATACATTGCTAATATACAATAGCTACGCTCTGTACCAAATTTATTTGCTCTTTTGGAGAGCCATAGAGACGGACAACACCAATTCTGGACAGGAACATCTGACTGGTTTTAGTCACATACTGGTTTCACATGCAGTTTGTGCTTCTGGGTCCTCTCTGCAATCAATAAAAAAAAATCTCTGTTTTCTTTAGTCTTGAAGACAGCAAGAGATTTTGCCTTTTCCACCTTCGTGACTTCCACATTGTATTGTTTAGAACTGAAATACACCTCGTTATGGAGGAATCAGGACCTTGAGCAACCTCCTTTCCTTGTTGGCTAGATAGAGCTATTTTCTCTGGCTCCATTGCAGCTTGGTCCTCTGCTTGTTTGTTGCCTGTTCGGCTTGCTGGTAGCAGCCAGCGCTGGCTGGAATCTTCCTCACCGGTTACTGTAGCAATAGCCAGCGCTACAGTAACTCGTGAGAGGGATTCAGCCAGCCCGCGCTGTTGATCCTCATTTTTCGAATACCCCTCCCTTTACCTTTTATGTCTGCTGTCCTCCTTGCCCGAACCAGCGACTTCAGACCGTGGCGCGCCAAGCTCCAGCACACGGACTTGAGATACCCGCATGCATGGGCGACAACATTTTCGCTGGACGGATGTCCTCGAACGGCCACACGAAGTCCTCAAGGTGCGGCGGCTGGGCATCGGCCACCGAGAGGCCCTGGGGCATCTGCGCGCGTCGTAGCTGAGTCAGAAGAAGCTGGCGTGATCTCTGTGCAGGCTGGCTATTGGGGCGGGGCCGTGGTACGCGAGCATCATGAGGGTACGTCATATGGATGTCGTGAAGCCTACGTCTACCACACTGGATCACCTTCACAGATTTACGATCTGCAGGACGGTGCAAGACCGAGTGGTGTACAGTGGAGCTAAAAGAAGCAATCATCGAAAAAGATGCTTCAACAACATGCCCTCTAGTGAAGAAAATCCCAATACCTCTCATACCCATCAACGAAGCATGGAATAGTCTAGCAAAGGATCCATAACATACTCCATACTTTAGAATGTAGGCATCATCGTCTTGTTCAAGTATCATACGCATTATATAGAGACCTGACCACTTGGAGCTTCGAAATGCTCTTATAGTTCTCAAATGTTTATCCTACTAGGTACCAGTGATATCTATATATATTCACAAGTTGGTGTCGTTATTTATGTCCTCATTCTCATTTGTAGATTTTTTCATTGAATGGTATACTTCTCACAATATGAACTGGGGGTCACCCATATCATTGGTTCAATGATCATGGTCACAAGAAGCAATTTCCAGGGCCCCAAGTTTATGGAAGTTATCCTCATTGCTGCTTGGGCCATATGGAAAGTCAGAAATGCAATCAACCAAACCTTCAGTGCCTGGTGGCACCTTTTCAGAGAGGACTTAATTCTTCACACCAACAGATTTTCGCAACAAGATCGTCATGAAACATTGGACTGGCTCTCCACCCTCTAATGGCTGTTCCAGGCCAAAATCTAGATTTTTGTACCTGTCTTTTCGCTGGCTTATTTTTTTACTAGGCTCTTGTTTTTTTACTCTTTGCTTTGCTTCGTTGTTTTATTCTGCTTTAGGTTAGTTGTACTAAGACTGGACTTGCTGGTTTTTTATTGATAAAAAAAATTTTAGGGATCTCCCCCACAGTTTTGTTTCAAAAATGTATCCATTAAATACATAAATTTGCTACATGCTTATCGAAAGAACATGGAGCATGCATTCTGATTTTACTATACTTAAGCATATGTCTTGACCACCACGAGTATTTCCAAGGAAGGTGGCAGTTTACAATCCTAGAATCGCAAAGCAACATTCTTGTCCTGTACAGTGCCTGACAAATGCTTCAACAACATATCTCTGACTGGAAAATAACCTATTCCCAATACCTCTCACAGCCATCAGTGAAAAATTGAACAATCTAGCCAAGGATCCATAACATAATTGATATATACTTCATAAAGTAGGCATCATCGTACTCCAAATCATGCTTATTATACATAAAGACCTCTTGAACCTCCAAATATATGCCCTTAGTACTCAAATGTTGATCATACTGAGTGCCACTGATATCCTTATTTATAATCTAATATTTTCTCGGTGGCTTAACTGGGCCACAGGTACAAGTGCTACTAAATAAAGAGAAAGTGCATGTGATCTTTAGTACTTGGTGGGTGAGAAACATCAAATGCAAACCTAAAGATATCAATCGTTTTGTTGCAGATTAGTTCCTAATTCTTCTGTTTCCCTCATACCAACAATACCCTATTCATCATCCAAAAAACAAAACTAGAATTTTGCGGCATGGTCAATCGGGCAGATCCTCATTCCCTCTCTAACAACATCGTGCTACGGCTGCTCAATGGCAAATGCCAAGGGCGAATCCAGAAATAGAGCAGAGTCCTGATGTCAGGATCTCTTGTTGCCCAGGAGGAAACAAGAAACAGAGCATAGTCTCCTTATCTGAACACTACATCGAACATGGATGACTGCGGGAGAGTGTAACATCCGGAATTTTGGGGCAATTTTTTTGTGAATATATTTTATCTGCCTTTGTTTCATTTCTAAAACTCTCATGGAGTTTTGGGGAATTTTGTGAGGTTGTTCTGCTATTTATTTGCCTTTCTTGATTTAACTTTCTAGTAGAAAAACCTAATAGTCTTATTAGAAAATCCTATGATATTAGAAGTGAGCCACGGTCAGCCTGTTTACGCACAGCCTTTTTATTTTGGTAACCCAACTTGTCCTCGAGCTGCCCGATTGAGCACGGCGTGGTTGCACGTATTTATACGCGCATGTACGCTGACGAGCACCATCGCACCTCTCCACTGCCTGACCATATTAGTTAGTCACTGACTCATGCATGATGCATCCTATAGCAGTGTACGTATTTGCCCAGCACCGTTCATGTGTGCACCGCTTAATCCAACGGCAAAGCACGTTGGAGCACCCCAGCTTAAAAGCCACTGCCGTCCTATTTCTTCTCATCCTGT
>RWGY01000963.1:0-78113 GCA_007726485.1 Eragrostis curvula
TGTCCCTAACCAGATGTTTGTCCTCTTGACAGGTTAAATTAGCTGGTAATGCACCTTGGACTGTTTGAGGAATTGTCCAGAAGGAACTGACTTGGCTGCAGCAGGGTATGGAAGGGAACATGGCACAAACATTGCCAGCTGGTTAGCAGACTCTTCCCTTAACATGGTTCTGGAAGACATATGCTTCAGAGCTAGCAAACTGTCGTTACCTAGCTCCAGGTTCACCTTTCCACTGGGGAACTAGTTAGTTGATTTCTCACGCTAAAAAGCTCCAATGCTTCAGCTTTTGCAGCAACGGACTGTGGATAATAGGTATGAATACAATCACTCTCGAAGTCTGCAGCGAAAGGAGAGCAGATGAGAGGATTGATTCTGACTGTATGGTCATCATGGACATATGCATAAAAAGCCTGAAGAGGATGCAATACTGTCCTTGAGGTCGCTGCTCTCATTCTGTTTGGCTCTGCCAACATCTGACACTGCAGGTTTACGGTATTTCGCTTCTAATACCATATATATATTAACCGAGGTCCTCACTGAGTGATAGAAGACTGTCATGGATGCGTCTCATTTTCAGACCTTCTGTTTGTGGTGCTTGGATCCTTAAGTCAGTCTTTGGGACAGGCTTGAATTTCCTTTAACTGACCGTACCAGTCATTGATCCTGGGTTTTGGGTTATGGGCCTACTACGCTTCCGCTGCGCTACTCTGATACTGGCTTTCGTCCATTGAGAACTTGTTCTGGAATTAGCCTGTTGGGAACTCCTTGATCTTCGTCAAGTAGCTTACTGGTGATTCACTGGGAAGACTCCCGAGTACTTGTGTATTACTAGTACTCTTTCAAGGGGTCTGGCTCCTATGTTGCTTGCCATATGGGCAGCCTTTGATTTTCTTGGATCATGTTCCACTTTTATCCAAGCTATCAGCGATTTTTCTCGAGTCTCGCTTGGGGTCCTTTCTGAGGTATCCATTAATGTCCAACAGGTCTTTGTCAGCGCTGTCATGGACAAGTGATGTAAGCTTTGTCCGTGACAGGGTTCCCTTACTGTGGAGGTTCCATGGTTATGGGCTGCTAGCTCTTGCTGCTTGGTTGGTGTGGGACCATTGGATTTCGAGTTGGATCAATGGTGGTGTCGGTTGAAACCTCTTTGTCATTATCTCGACTGTCATTGCTTCACTTTCTTGATTTCGCTTTCTTTGACGTGCTGTTGGGTGACAAGTGGCTGACATCTTGACCCTTTTGACCTTGGTAGTACCGTCTCTGGTAAATCTTCCAATTGGTCTTTGACCTTTAGCTGTGGTTGGATTAAACTTCTGATTAGCTTGACTCTGAGCTGACACTTTCTTGATGTGATGTTTTGCCTTGGCAGGGTTTAGGTATAGGTTTGGGAACGATTTGTCATTAGGTTGTTCTTTTCTTTTGATTCTTGTTGTTTATGTTTGGTTTTTATTTGGGAGCACTCAAACATAGAAACACCGAACAAGAACAACGGAAACCATCGAATCACTCAAGCAACGTGATTTGTTTGTTGTGGTCTTATGATATTAACGCACTAAGAGCGAGGCTTAAAGCTTCAGGGTATGCAGACTATCGTTTTCTTCTGCTGGCATCGGAACTCGACCAATAGTCCTTGACCAAAAAGAGAATCGAGGGGGTCACATGACTTGGTCGGTTAAAAGGAAAACTGTTGCCCACATTTCTATGGTAAAAAGACTTCATTGCGTTGCTGTCTCGAAGTTATTTGGGTACGTGCCGCATGATCATTGAGTTCTTTGAACTTTCACTTCTCAACTCAACCTCTCTCGAGCACAGGCTGCGACTTGAATCCATACTTAGATTAAGACATCACTGATATCCTTTTGTTACTTATAGAACATCTTACAGTTCTTGTTCAATCCATTCTAGGAGCTTTACAAGTACAACCATTATTTTGCATAGTTACAGCTCCTATATGAGGATAACATCCTTGCAAGCTGATGAGCGAAACTCTATTTCACCCACCATAAGGAACCTACTCATGGGATTCTGGCACATAACAGGGTTGCCTGTTGGTGAAGCCTGGCTACCTTGCAATTCTTATTCACGGGCTTCAGTACAATCCGTTGCAAGGTGTCCACGTTCTCGACATTTGTAACACTTCCTGTTTGTCCGTGGTATCTTCCGGACCTTCTGGGATGGCAGACTGGTGCTGTTTGGGTGGTCGTGCTCCTGGGTTCGTTGGGAAAGGATAGGTCCTTGTTTGTAGAAAGGACAACTGGCTATCGTATGCTCTGGATCCTTGCAGTGGTAGCAATGCCTCGACTTCGTGACTTCTTCACGCGTGACTTGATTTGATGCTTGCTTGTCCTTCTTTTTCTTCTGCTTGCAGCTCTTGCTGGGGTTCTGAGGCTGCTTGTCCTGTGTGGGACGGATGATTCCTTCACTAAGCCTCTTCATTGGCTCTTCCAGACTGTTCAACCTTTCAAGTATACTTCCGAGGACGGGAGTTAGCGGCAGGTGCGTGTTATCCATATTATTCCATACTTCTTGTCTCTCACGCTCCTGAACCGATGCACGGGTATCTCCAAGTGGTGCTGAGAGGGAGTGCAGGTCTCTTTCCACGTCAATTGCATCTTCTTCATCTTTGCCTAATCCAAACGTGGGGCAGTCGGAAAACTGATGTCCGGGGTCACGACAGTTGTAACACTTTTTCTGGTACTTGGTATTTTTATCAATTCCGACCTTGTCTTTTGATTCGGGTACCATGTCTGGTGCGCGGTACACCTGGTACGACACGCCTTCCACTTCTATGATCACCTAGTTGTGGTTGTCCCTTGAATTGGAGACTTCTGCATGCAGACACTCCTGGTTGAGGCCTTTTTCTTGTCGTTGAAGGAGGCAGAGGGGTTTTTAAACAGAAAGGGAAAGGTAATATGGAATATTTTGCAAATAGTTTTGAAAATAGTCTTTTTCGAGCGCGTCTAATCCTAGGTTTTCGTTCTACAGTCAAGTATTGCTCTGATACCACTCTGTCATACCCCAATTTCTGGAGCATGTTGTGCATCATGTATCAGTCCCTGGATCAGTAGCTGATACGCACAAGAACACAGATATGATAATCAAAAGCATACTTCGATTAGGTAAATAGTGTAGTACCTGATAAACAGCCTTTAGTGGCGGTACGACAAGGATTCCGAAATATCCGAGTCCTTCCGACCAACTAATGGCTGAGCAGACAAACAGCGGAAACACGGCCCAAGCCACAAGCAGACTTGAGAGGCAGAACGAAAAACCAGACGTCGTCGTCTCCTATGCAGACTCCTCTCACTAAAAACAACAAACGCAAACGCGTGAGTACATAAGGTACTCCGCAAACCCTAACACAAGGGGTAAAATATGCAAGGGTATAAACAAGGAGGAGGCTGAGGTTTAACATATCGGCGGAAAGCCAATTTTATGCAAGGGTTGTTTTTTAAATCAAAACAGTTCGCAAACTACAGTCAAGATTGTTATCATATAGTGGGGTTGGTCGGCTCTAGGGGAGATAATGGTTCAATCCCGCCAGTTCCTCAATTTTTAATGCTGGCCGGAAACCAGCACACGGCTCCAAACCGGCGTTTTCC
Organism: Eragrostis curvula; assembly: GCA_007726485.1. Lineage (NCBI taxonomy): Eukaryota > Viridiplantae > Streptophyta > Magnoliopsida > Poales > Poaceae > Eragrostis > Eragrostis curvula. The sequence continues at coordinate 3,603 of RWGY01000963.1, forward strand.
AAAAACTCACACGCCAAAGATAACTCACGCAGAAAATCTAATCATTGTGTGGTCATGGCTTTCGCGTTGTCCAATACCGTGGAAACGGCTATCCGGATAGATTCTTATCCTCTGCAGAGGTTGTACACATTCCCCACAAGGTACGCAGTCTTTCCCAGTGCCCTGGTTCCGACTGGATACTAATGGTCCCGTACCTGCCCAGTGTCACCTCGGTACCACCTCGGAAAATCAACGACCAGGGGCTTCACATAACCATAAGAAGGCCAATAACATTCACTTGCCGGATCCGACGCCAACCTCGTCAAGATCGTCTCCTGGCTTCCGATTGCAACTCCCTGCCTCCTGGTGGTACCGGGCGATCACTAGTAGGGTGTGGTTCCAAACCCTGCCCATAACAGGGGCTTGTGGTTGCACGAGGGTGCTAGGCCAGACGGCACATGAACCGGTCCTTATACGACCGAAGCAAGCATCTTCAATAGCTACCCTCCTGCGAGGAGTAGCGTCCCAGAGATAGCCTCCCCACTGAGGACTACCTCGCTTGCTCCCGTCAAAAGCATACCCCCACTATGGGTTGCACTTACTATTCCCACCCATTTTCACTTCACACACTCGTCACCAAGCACACGCACACATTTTTACACAAAAAGCACGTGTGTCAAGTTATTAAGTACACGGTGAATGAATCCTAAGCAGCATATTGATCCACTCATCATTAAGAATTAATGATGGTGGTTCCTAGGTTTATCAAGGAGATTAGGATAAGCAATATCAAGGCATGGCAATCAACAAGTACTTAGGTCATTCTAAGCATTTAAATCATCTTTAAATACCATGCATGCTTCATTTGAAATCAAGCTCTAAGTAGGATTATTTGCAAACATAGGATCAACATGATCAATGGGAGTTAGGGCTTGCCTGGAAATCGCTTTCCTAAACTTTAAACTCTGACTCGAGACTTGTTTCTCCGAGTTGGTCTTCGCGCTTGGAGTCCTCAGCAGCTCTTCGAATTCCTCAGGCTCTTCCTCGGCTCTCGCGTAAACTAGCGCATAAAACAGTACGTATAAACTACCGCAAAAAGAAATAAAAGATCAAAAGAAATAAAGATCGGTGAAAACCAGATAAGACCCAATTAACTTCGATTAAGAACCAAAAGAAACTTCAGGGAGGAACAGAGACAAGAGTCATGCATGATGCAGCATATTTAATGCAAAGCAGGTTACATGTCATAGGTGATACACCTGGCCTTGTAAGGGCCATATTCACCTAGACAAGTTATTAGTTATCTATCTTCTCTAATATATGAACATGGGTGTGTGGTTATGCATATGGTCTTCGTTGGGTGAACACCTTAGGGTGAAGATGAGGAGATGCATATGCTTGATTGATGGTGATTGCGTGCATATCTAATATGCAAGCTTCTATATTATTCCTATAAAAGAACATGCATGAATGCAGGCAAAGGTATATGCAGCGTGTGTACGTGATTATGCACGATATGAATGCATGACTGCTGATAAGATGCCAAATTCAAATAAAGGAAGCTGGCAATTAAAATACCAGATAACTCCAATAAGATTCAAATAAAAGATCAATTACCAGAGTAAACTAAAGAATCAAATAGAGCGGGGCAAGAGAGATAGGTTAGGTTGAGCGAGCGGCGATTGGCTTAGGTTAGGTTCGATCGAGCGAGGGTTGATTTAGGTTAGGTTCGAGATTACATTTGTGATAAGATAAGGGTACTAGGTTGGAAGTGGAATGGTACGAATGATCGCTAGGTTTAACGCTAGCGAGCAAAAGAATGAATAGGTTATTCAGAGGTGAAGTAGGGTGTGTGTTGCGATAAGAAGATATCAGGCAGAATAGCATAGTGCGGGTCGGTTAGGTTAGGGTGAACAAGTACTCGAGACCTTCGAGATCAATCAACATATGATCTGCCAGGAATCGATATAATAAGTGAGGGGTGCGGGTGATATTAGGCGGAATAGCATCACAGGATGGGTTAGGTTTACATGCGCAGATATGAGCGATCATCGCATGATCTGCTGAGAAAAGATATGAGGAGTGAGAGATATTTTAGGAGGTAAAGATTTCTAAACCTGGTGTGGGGCTCCATGGACAGTACCATGACGTACTTCGCGATTTCACGAACCCGTGGGCGCGTGAATCACCCTAAACGGAGTTCGGATCAAAAAGATACGGACATTTAAAGATTGGAGGGCTAATTGTAATTATAAAAAGGTTTTTGAGGGCTAAAGTGTAATTACAGAATAAGTCTAGGGACCTATCTGTAATTATGGAAAAGTTTAGGGGTCTGGGTGTAAAAGGTCAGGGGTTAAAACATAATTACAGAAAAGTTTAGGTACTTTTCTGCAAAAATGCAGGGCTTAAACAAGATTATTGAAAAGGTCAGGGGCTTATCTGCAAAAGTACAGGGCCCGGGGATTTTCTGGAATTTGGATTTATTTTCGTAAAGGAAAAGGATTTATTGCGTGGCTGACGTCATATATAGAAAAGGATTTATTTTCTTTTGAAAAACCGGTGGACTTAGTCCACAGGGCCCGTGGGCCGGGGATGGGCGGTGGTCCACCGGTCCACGGTGGACCGGGCGTCGCGCGCGCAGCGGCGGCTTGCCGGCGCGCTCGTCGGCTACGCGTGCGCAAGGGAGAGGGCGGCTACGAGTGCACGCCGAGGTGAGGAAGGAGGCGGTGGTGCAAGATGTCCGGCGCGTGGACGTGGGAGGGCGATGGCGCGGTGGTGAGGGGCTGCCGGAGTCGTGTAGGGCGACGGCGAGCGAGGGAGAAGGGGAAAAAAAATGGCACGGCTTGGTGCTCGCGTGTGCGGGAGAGGTTCGTGGGGAAGTGGGGAGCGCGTTGCGCGCCTCGGCGTGGACGGAGGCGGACGGGAGGGTCGTCGGCGTCGGAGAAGAGGGAGGCGGAGAGATGGCGCTCGACGGGGAGGTGCGTGCGATGCGAGGGGATGGAGAAGGAGAGGCCGAGGGGAAAGGGGAGCTCCAGGCGGTGCTCACCGTGTGCTCTGCGGCGGCGAAGGAGGCCGGGAGAGGGAGATCGCCGGAGGGGCCGGAACCCTAGCTTGAGTCGGAGAGGGAGGGAGTGAGGGAGAAGGGAGAAAGGAGGGGCGCGGCGCCGATTTATGGTGGAGCTTCCGTGGCGGCTACGGCAGCGCGCTCCGGCAGGACAGCGGCAGCGGCGGAGGCGGGTCGGAGGTAGGGGCCGGCAGTGCGGCGTCGTGCCGCGTGGGGAAGAAGGACCCGACAGGTGGGGCCCACCTGTCGGCGAGAGGAGGGGAGAAGGGGAGTGGGCCGCTTCGCTGGGCCGTAGCGGGCGGGAGGAGGCTGGGCTGCGCGGGGGAGATAGAGGAGAGGAGGAGCTGGGCCGAGGGGGAAAGAAGAAGAGGATTCGGCCCGGGAGGAGTTTGGATAAGGAAAAAGTTTAAACTTTTTCTAGGATTTGAATTTGATGAGATTTCAAATTCAAACAAAAACAAAGTTTGATCAAACACTCAAAACAAATCCAATAAAATACGAATATGCATATGGTGAAGATTGTGCAGGTTTTTAAAATTCAAACTTTTGAAAATCGATTGTGCATTAACCCAAACTAGAACAAATTTATTTAATTTGTTGTAAATTCGAAAAGTTCAAATTTTAGTGAACTTTTACATGAACACAAGCACTTGAGCACATATTTTATTTTTTTCCAAAAATTCCAAATTCAAACTATGTTCAATTATTTAGTGAAATTTTTATTTTGGAAAAAAAAATTCATGGAAGGTAAGAGTTTAGAAAAAGGTTCAAATTTGGAGTGATTTTTATCCCTTTTTTTTTTAAGTTTATTTATTTATTTTTTCTTTTCTTTTTCTTCTGCCTCTGAAAAGTAGGGTATTACAGATTGTAGCTCACTACAATGTGTTGAAGTCCTCTTTTGAGGCTTTACAGAAGTTATAAGTTGAGCTTGTTTTTCACAATGTTTTGCAGTGAATCTTGGCCGGCAAGATCCATGGCGGCAGCTTCTATGACCTCCAAACTGTGGTGCTGACCTCCACGGTGAGCTACCTCCTCATCCACTCCCTCTCACGATTTACTTCTCCAATTTTACGCTGCTATTGTTCCCAAATTTCCAACAAATCAATTGGGGGCTGTGATGCCTCCAACGAGATGGTTTTGGCCATTAAACTGAAGCCGCTAGATCTACAAAGTGACACCTTGCATTAAGAATCACTTTGCCATTGAAAATGAAACATTCTCTGTGCTTGAATTAAGCAATGTGTATGATTTCTACTTTACTAAACTTATTTCTTTAGCTATAGGTAAAAGAATGCAAGGGAAGCAAGAAGAGATTTAAGGGTTCCAGCAGATATTGGGAGTTTCAGACCTTTTTTTTCCTGGTGAGTCTGCTCTGAAGTGCATGGTGTTTAGATTAGCTCTGAAACAAAGAATTTGATATTCTCATGTCCGTGCTGATAGTCACTGTATTTTTTAAAATGCTCACCCTTGACAGGATATTACTATCTCATCTTTTATTTCCTATTCTTTCTGTCAAAATAATAAGTGCATTTTGTACTGATTTATTTGCCCAGAATTGTGAGGAGGCAAAAGGCTATAATTGAAAGAGCATTAGTATTGGACGATCTGCCACCGGCCCGAAAAAAACAACTGATGGAGAAATGCATCGCTTTGTGCCAGTTACTCGTGAGGTCAGCACTGTCTAGCTTGAATAATATGTGGAATAGTTCAGATATTAGCTTCAATTCAGGACCTATTTTCATAAAGTATTGTATCTCATGCTAGTTAGCTCCTCCACCTGACAAACAAGACTCTGAAGATGACGGGATGATGAAGGTTGTCTGCACATGAACATACCTCTCCTAGTTTGTGTATTTAGAAATTAGTTTCGGCCTTCTTTGGCTTGTAGTCTTAGATTTATGCCTGAGCGATTTATGGAACTAGCTGAAAGATGATGAATGTTTTGGCTGTACAAGTGTATTGTAGTCGTTCCTTTGAATATATTATTCATGAATGGCATGAGTGTTCTTTCAAATATGGCATTCACATATGTATATTTCTGAAGTGCAGCTTATTTTGGAAATTTTGGTGTAATGTCTGTGACAATTTTTCTTTCTGGCCAACAACAATTTTTCTGACGGCCTTATTGGCTTGTAGCACGTCAGAAATATGTGACCTCTAAATCTGAAGGAAAACAATTTTCTGTCGGCCGCCCGTCAGAAAATCCCGTCACAGATATTATCTCTGTGGGCAAACCGTCAGCAAATTTCCATTTTAGTGTCGATCTATTGCTGAGGGTATTTTGGTGACGGTTTCCCGACAGAAAATATATTCGTGACGGTTTTTTGTATTTTGCTGAGGGTACTTGGCCGTCAGCAAACACCCAGTTTCTGGTAGTGAGTGTCGTCGTAGCAGTTGAGATCTTCACAATAATATTTGTTTAACTTGTAATGCGAGAATTCTAGATAAAGGACATGTGATATTCAAATCAGAGAGACATGCCGAGATCGATATGACCGGCCTGGAGCTACATACTCAGCACAACATGTTCTGCATCTCACCTGATTCACCATGTTTAAATCCAGCACCTCACCAGAAGTTTACTTTCACAGCATCTAAAATCAAGTAGCTCCCCTTTTATCACTGAATCAAGTAGTTGTTTAGTTAAATAGTTTAAGGGCTTTTTGTTTCCTAAAACTTACCAGCAACTTCAAAAGTGAGAGTAAATTGCAACCCAGAATGATACATTTTCTGTTATTACATTCAACCTAATAAGTTCGAATTTACGCCGGAATATATGCATCCGAACTGTATCATATGTTGCTTAACTAAATCAACTAATTTGAGAGTGCAGATAGAGTTAATAGAAAGGTAGCAACAACTGTAGCTCGTGGCATTTATTTTTTTGGTATGCATGTTGCTGTTGAGATCCTAACAATATTTTTTTTACAACATGTAATGTGAGAGTTCTAGATAAAGGACGTGTGACACTTAAATCAGAGAGAGATGCTGAGATACGACCTCATCAGGAGCTACATACTCAACCTAACATATTGTGCATCTGAGCATCTCACCATGTTTAAATCCAGCACCTAACCAGGAGTTTTCTGTCACAGCATTTAAAAACAAGTAGCTCTCCTTTATTACTGCAAGTACTATTGTCAAGGCTTGTTTCTCTACAATGACACTCTACTTTTTGGCTGAAAATACAGTGTGTAGTTGCATATTTTAAACCTGAAGTCATATGCTTTCAGGAGAACATATTTGAATAAATCTAGCTGAAGAAGTGTAAATGCACATGTAATACTCTTAACCATTTTTATTTTGAGAGTGCTAGGGATGTATGCATAGCTCATCAATTTTTCCGAAAGGAAAAATAATAATTCTATTAAATATATCTTGAGATCCCATATATGAAGACTATTCCTTTTGGACAGCTAGTTGCGCATTGATAATATTTGTTTCTGAAAAGTGAATTTTAGTATATTAGATATATGATGTTGTTAGATACCTAGAAAAAATAAAAATGGCCATTAAACCTTTTGAAGCTTTTATTAATATAAAACCAGGCAACGCAAACCCCCTTCTCGTGTCAAAAGAGGCCATGGCTCTGGACGGAGGGCATTTATCCCAGCACAGTTGTCCAACGTCAGTCCATAGTTTCACCTCCAGATCCGTGATGCGGCCGCAACTCTTGCCGTCAGCGAATCTTTTCTCAAGAGCTTCTGGCCGCAAGAAGGTGTTCCCCGCTGACCTGGGAAAAAGGTACATCAACGCTTTGCCTTCCTAGTTAACCCAAGCAGTTATACAATTATACCAATAACCATGTTCCTGGTTCCGATTGAGATTTTTTGTTGGCTGGCTTGCCAGGTCAGGTCACTGATTGAAAAGATCAGAAAGCTGACGATGGAGGTAGCATGGCAGGCTGCACTGCCAGGGGAAGTTCGACATCGTCCTCGAGTCAAGATTGTGCAGGACATCAGTAAGGTGCCTGAAGACATGGTCACCCCTCCAGTACTGCATGGCAGGCTGCACTGCCAGGGGAAAATTGCAGCAATGGACCGATGAAGTCTTGAAAGGCGATAGTGGATTCCCTGACGGGAGTGCAGATCCCTCTCTTCCTAGTTGTATCTGTGGACACCGTCTTTGATTGGTTGCAACCGCAACTATCATTTGTATAATTTTCTGTCCTGGGATAGGAACTCAAGTGGAGAATAAGAAAAGGTCAAACTATTGGTTTTTGTTATGCTATCACAATCTAAGAACATTATTAGTTATGCTTTTGTTGCATTCTGACATTTATGCTAGAGACTGTTACTGTGCTGTGTCATTTTTGCATCGTGTGTAGAGAGTGGCGGCTGCGGCATGCCTGAGCAAAGGTCTGGTACATGTCACTATCAAAGATTAAGTAATAGACATGATGTTTAGTATAACGTTAACATTAGCTTCCGTTTCGGATTGGGTCGTTTGCTCCTAGGGTTATCGTCTGTTGCAGAGTTTGGGAAGTCGTGACAAAATTGTAGCTACCTTCATCGAAGTTAAAATAATAGAGGGATACATTCTGAAGAGAAGATTTAAAGACCTTTTTACACATTCTGCTGACACAGTGGGCTCAAAATCAATGTCCTCCCTTTCTTCTACATGCATGTTAGAATCTCTCACATCACAGAGGTTCTTTCACTGCTGAAGCCACATGGAGCTACCCTGGTGCACTGGCACAAGAGTGATTTAAAATTTAAGAACTATAAACTTTTTCCAGTTGTGTATCCATTTTAGCCATAGTTTGTATGCATGTCACCGCCTTCTTCCTAAATATGGCTTTGCTCCTGGTTCTTTAATTCCATCTGCCTGCAGACCTCCTTCGTACTCCCAACCATTGAGAAAGAGGTAAAAGAATAATTAAGACTAATCTGCGATTGAGAAAGAGGTAAAAGAATAATATATGCCTATACCGGACTACTGTACAAATTTTTGCACCTGTATAATTAAGACTAATCTCTTTTTTTATATATTTTGAAAGATTCTGTATAGAGAAATAGTGGAGTAACTCTGCTGTTTCAAATCTGAATACGATGGCCAATATTTGTAATTTGACTATCAGACATGAATTATTGTAGTCACGCGAGTTTACAGAAAATAAGGCTGCTGTCATCCTATGTCTTCCATCTACTGCCAGCCATATATAACTTAAACGACTTGTCCCTATATGCCTCTTCATACGTACTGCCAGTAAAGCAGCACACAGTGTACAAGATCTGCACGACACCATACTGCGGCTAGCTACTGGCACCATAAGACACAAATTCAACAACCATGACATTAATTTCTTACCATACAAACAAAGAAAACCAAATAAACACAGTGCAATAAATTAGTACACTTTTTTCTGCGAGGCAATAAATTAGTACACTTGCATGCAATAACTGACTAAGAAATGGTACCACACAGCTTCTACCTGACCTAACCTGTTGCGGGGTGTCATCAAAAGGATAGGGCGGGGGGGGGGGGGGGGGGGGGGGGGGGGGGTGAGCCAAGGAAAAATAGGAGGGGGGAAGAGAGGAAGGGAGAAGACCTTGACAAAAAAAAGGGTTGGATCATAGGAGGAAGAATTCATCCATACCTATTCATTGTTGGATACCAAAGGTAAAAGTATGATGTTTTCCCCTTTGTTTTTATATCGATTAGGACATATACATAGTTGTGATCCCATCACCTTTTGATTTCGCAAATCGAAATATTTTTTTTCTGGTTTCTAGCGAGCAGATTCTGGCAATTATTTTGCTATCTGATTTGACCTTGTTATCAACATTCGAAAATGTAGAACCTTTTCTAGGAGTTGTTGGGAATTCGTAGATCTTTCCAACGATGCATAGTAGAGCTTCACTGGATTCTGATTTGAGAATTGTTACTTTTCAGAGAGGACTGAATTTCAATTGTAGATTGATCCCCCATATATACCTGTCTAAACTTTTGATATACTTCAATATTTTAGACTTGTTTATAATCTTTTCATATTGGTGCACTATACTTTCATTGGATTTTAGAACTCCAGATATCAGTCTTTTAGTTCAGTTGTTGTGCAGATCCATTCATGTCTGTCTGTTTTCCACCTCGATGTAGAAAACCTTAATAATTTTTATGAAATATCAAGTTAAAAACAAAGTTAAATATAATGAAGTTTTCAATGTTCTCGTTGCTTTTAGGTTTAAGACATGATCAAGTAGGTTGCTTTTAAGTTCTCGTAGCCAATTTGCTGTGGTTCCATAAAAGTATAAATTTTCAGCTATTTTATTGATTTTGTATTTATACGATTTGAGGAAAATAAACAATTATACTGTTGTTTGTTTTTGAAGTGGGTGTAGTTTGCTTAAAATATGGATCCCGGCTTAGGAGCGCTTTACTCATTATTTTGTTTACTTGTATGGGTGCTTTAGTACTGAGAAATTCTTGTGTCCAGGTAATGCAACTGTGGAACACGCTTAGCTCTTTGCTTTATAATCAGTGATGGCTAGTAAATGTAAAAATGTTGTCTACTCCCTTTAACTTAGTATTTGAATTTCCTCAACTTAATCTCATACATGAAGATATATATCTTGTGAAGCTTTATTTTTAGCCTTTATTATTTAAATTGTTGTGTAATCAAACCATGATTTAAATAACACGTTAAAGCCACCATCTCACCATTGACAGAGAAAAGACCTGGTCGTCACCATGGCCCCAGGAAGAAGGGTGTGTTCTCCTGCCTGGTCCGACATACATGGCCTCCTCCACATGCGGCTCAATGATGCAGCAGCGGTGCTGCGCATCTCATCCACCCGTCTCAAGCTCCTCTGTCGTAGGTATGGTCTTGCCCGCTGGCCAGGAAAGAAGGTACAAATTCATTGCTGCTTAAGCCGTTTGGTACTAAAAATTCGATGCAATTCAATGTGTCTGACTCGTCTAGAACATCCTTCTTTGTCGATTTTCGCTGATGCAGATTAGGTCACTGAATGCTAAGCTAGAAAAGCTGTCAGAGGAGGCGATTGATGCGAGGGAGGGCACACTGCAAGGGGCAGCCGCTCGTCGTCCCCTGGGAACAATTGCGCAGGAGAATGGAAAGGTGCTTGACGACTTGGTTGCCGTCTACGCACAGATCGAGAGTTCTGTTGCAGAAATGCGGAAATTTGGTGGTGATGGAACTATGAACTTGCCTGCAAACAGTGGAGTGCCTGTTTTCAGTGGCGCAAATAACTAGGCAATTGGGTCCAATTGAGTGCATCCGTAATAACACTCGAAATGAAACTTGCCACTGGGCAATTGAATAAAATGTGATTCGCAGTTTCATCTGCCCGCATCGCTTACACTCCTTTTCGCCCTTCCATTTTTTCTTCTTTATTTGGTTAGACGATGGAATTCTGTCACTGTGCAGTTGCCATTGAAAAATCTTGAGTTTCAGTGAGATTTTCGCCTCCCGTATCTCTTTCATTCTATAATTGATTATTCCAGGATTTAGTATGTCTGTATAGAGTGAAGCTGTGGTGAATATGCCCTATTTCTCCAACTCCCATTTCATTGTGCCTGTATTTTCACTGAGCACTACTTCGTCTAGCAAGATTATGATCTCTTCCCATTGATTGGTCTCAGGTTGACCCAGAGCCCTTCGAAAAGTGATGTTTATTTGGTTGTTGGCCCAAAGCTCTGCATCGACGACCACCACGGCAGCGATGCAGGTGCGTCTCAGCTCTTCGTTGCGATTCTCGCTTCCCTATCCTTCCTCCCCGGTCCCTATGCTCTTCCGAACCGACGCCCCAAGCCACTGAAATCGATCCGGCCGTTGTTGCTTCCTCCTTCATCTGCGGCACCCTCAGTCTGGAGAGAGTGAGGAGGGCCCTTTACGCCACACTACCGCAACGCTTCTAACAAGGGTGACACAGCGAAACTGCTGCACATCTCCGTGGAGGACGGCACGGTGCGTATCAGCAGCAACGTCTTGTTCGTCAACCTCGAAAATGTCCAATTTGGAAACTCAAGGTACCACTCAAGATTAAGATCTTTTTGTGATACATCAAAAATGGAGTTACCCTCGCTAAAGATAACTTGGCCAAACGGAATTGGAAAGGAAATTTAAGTTGTTGTTCTTGCAGTTCATTAGAGACTATAGAACACCTTTTCTTAGATTGTCACTTCACCAGATTTATTTGGAATACAATACATATCACGTTTGGCATTCAACCACCGTCTAGCATTTCAAACATGTTTGGTTCTTGGCTAAATGGCATTCGACCAGCGCTTAGAGATCAAGTTTGTGTGGGTTTGACAGCTATATGTTGGGCAATATGGTTGAATAGAAATGATATGGTATTCAATCGGTCTAAAACTAACACTTTTATGCAGGTACTCTTCAGGGCTACATATTGGACCCATACATGGTCATTGCTGTTTAAGGACGAAGAAGCAAGATCAAATCTGAATAACGCCTGCCGTCTGCTGGAGACGGTCATCATGCAAGTGTTTGCCAATTTCGGCTGGAAGTTCTCAAATAGAATTGCGGACTAGCTGTCTTGTTCTGCTCGAAATACTTTCTTTATTTCCTTTGTGCACTCTACGGAGTATTTGTGAGCCTAAGAGCTTCCCCCTTTGTAATGAACCGCTGCGTACACTATTTTCAATGGTGTAGAGGCCGGGACCTTTTGTTCCGTTATCTAAAAAAACGTCGGCGACGTGAGCATGAAACCATTCGCGCTGTCCGCAGCGGGGGAACCGCATCGTCCACGTCGGGTGCAGCTTCAACGCCTCGTCTTGGACACCCTTTGGTGAGTGAGAAAGCGTTCATCCCAGTTGCCTGCGGCGAGGGCCAGGGGATGAAGATGCGCCACGACCGGTTGCTGCGACGCGCCCATCCTCGCGTCTCTCCGTGCCCAGTTCCAGTGGACGGGCGGCAGTGGTAATAATAAGAAGAAAGAAGGGTGTTCTTGGTCAGCGTCGCCGTGGATCATGACGGACGCGAGCGTGGTCGCGGTGGCGCGCGACTGGTGGCGCCTCAAGAAAAGTGATCCCGACCATCTTGGATTGGTCGTTGGACAACTCGACACGCGCAGAAGCAAAGCAGAGGTACGGCTTCGGCTGCATCAGCAAGCACAGCGGCTACGTCTGCTGGTGCAGCCATGGTTACAGTGGCAACCCGTACGTACGTGAGAGATGGGTGCTGGCGTCCGCGACGCCATTTCTCAACATGGCAACGGTGCATCTCGTCCACCTGTCTCAAAAAGCTCCTCTGCCGTAGGTAAGGTCTTGCCCATGGCCTGGAAAGAAGGAATGGATCGATTGCTGGTAAAGCCATTTAGTACTAGAAATTGGATGCAATTCCATGTGTCTGACTCGTCTAGAACATCTTTCTTTGTTGATTCTCGATGATGCAGATTAGATCACTGAATGCTAAGCTAGAAAAGCTGACAGAGGAGGTGATTGTGCAGGAGAAGAGAAAGGTACTTGACGACTTGGTTGCGTCCACGCACGATCTAGAGTGATGATGGAAATGCCGAAATATGGTGATGATGGAATTATAAACTTTCTAAGAAACATTAGAATGCCTGATGACAGTGGCACAGATAACTAGCTAGTTTCTGGGCAACATACGGTGCCACTTACTGTTCCCTTGTATTCCAGTATGCAATTTTTGCATGCACTGAACTAGCAATGTATGCTTATGTAGTAAAATTTCTCAATACACAGCATCATATTGTGTCCTAGGTGGATTTATTAAGTGCTCCAACTTTTTTCTTTATTTTTACGAAATGCAGTAACTTGTGCATAAATGTATAGGCACATGATATGATCAAATTTGTCTAAAAGATTCATTAAGAATATGTAAAAGAAAATGTAGTCATATGGTAATAAAATATCTATAAATAAGTAAAATATATTCAAACATCTAAACCTTCATATTGTGAACCCTGTGTAACATTTGGGTTCTTGATCCTATGCATCTTCTGGGGCATCCAGAGATAGTTCGGGTTCCCTTTGAGACAACATGAAGGGCAATAGATATCACAGGATATTGGAATGGCCTTGAAGCATTTAATTGTAACCACTTTATTTCGCAGGTTCTTTGCCATGTAACTAATTTTGGATTCATAAACTGTGCTCCGTTATATCATAATCTCCTTACCTTCATAAATTTAAAAAATAAACGTCCATGCGAAATTGAGCTCTATGACAGGCAACATAAGCTGAGGTTTCCACAAGTGGAGACAGCTGGAGACTGCCCCTTCCCTTGCCCAATGCGATCGCTGCCCCTTCCTCGCGAATGCCCCAATATATGCAGCACCCCTCCACTCGATGCGAGACACCACTCCAGTCTGGCGACCTCAGATCTTTAGGCCAATTTTTATTTGATTAAAAAGGAATAAAGGGCCCATAGTTAGGGGTTATGACTGAAGTCCGACAAGCATGGTTTGACGAATGTTTCAATGGGGCTTCTCTCAGGAGCATGGAGAAGTTGTGATGGTGACAAGGCCGGTCAAAGGCGCAACTTCTTTACTTTCATTTTGAAGGAAAAAGACTCGTACATGCCGCTAATGTATGCTACCACCTATGGTATGTATTAGAGGCGGAGTTTTGACATATTTTTATAAAATTGCAATAGCTAGTTAGCATCCTGACTGGTCCCTCTCAGGTGATGCATGTGATGGATGATTCTTATTTTCTCTCCTGGGAGCAGCCTCTTTGTTCTGGAGGTGCTCTTGCTTGTACGCGCCGAGATCTGAAGACTACAAAGGACAACCTACGAGATCTGAAGATCTCATCCTGACAATATAGCAAATCGTGTCATCTTAAACTGACAAAACAACAATAAACAACCTGGTAATATCACGTGGACAACAAGCAGCATGTAAACATCAATATCGTTTCATGCAGAGATATTTGATGTATATATTTAGATGCCCAAATTTTGTCTAAAACAATTTGGTTAATTAGAAAGTGAAACAAACACAATATAAAACTTTTCTGGTTGTCAAATAAATCAAATATTTCTGGGGACAGTACAACTAAAATCAAAGCATTAATTATTACATCAATAGTGCTCTTCATAGTCTCAAACTTCAAAAAATTCAAAAGCATGTAATAATATAAATAAAATATAGGAAAAGGTTTTCATCTCTGATCGACATGATAATACTACATTTTGCGGAACTTGCAGACGCTCTCCAATACCTCCACGAATAAATCTGGACATATTCTCTTCAAACGGTCATACTCTTCACTTGCAATCACTTTATCCATTTTGTCGGGATAGACTATAAATTGGAGACAAGCATCCTTGAGGCTCTTGCACCGATGCTGGTCAGCAAGATGTAGTGTAGCTGCCTCTGTCTGTACATCAAGATTTTTGCAAAGAAAACTCTCACATAGTAATTTGTCTTCCTAACGAATATCAATCAGCAGCAGAAAGCAAATGGTGAACAATCTGGCTCTTTTCACGGTCATCATATTCTTCCATTGGAATCAGATCGTCTGTGTATATAAAATTGAGCACGGCCCTGAAAATTGTTGGTTCAATGTCCTCCACAGCTATGCACAATGCCTCTTTCTCTCTCCATGGGCCACAAAACTCTTCCTTAAAAACTGGAGACCTCGCCGAAAGAACAATCCTATGTGCAGGAAAAGACTTGCCTTTGACTGTGAAAATAACATCTGTTCCTTCCTTAGACACCAGCAAATTCCCAAAGTCTTTCGATAACTCTGAGGCAGGTAAGACAACATCTGATGGCATCTCCGTTTCCACTACCAATGGATCGTTAACAATAATGACAGAGCAATCGATAATGAGGTGATCAGAATCCAGAAACGGGGATCCTTCAAGAATACTTCTTTTCATGAACTTTTCTGAACCTTTGACACTTCTTTTCACTGTCTTAGAACTGAAAACTTTAGGAGCATCTGCAGTCCACCATTGAGAGACCTGGGCCTTGCTGACCAATCTAAACCCATACATTGACCTCACCTCAGCATTTTGGGTCACTAACTCAATAAACAATTATATGTAATCCTTATGTGTAGTATTATATCCATCAGGGTAATACCTGATTACCCAATCAAACCCACCAACACTGAAGGGTTTGGACCTAATGAACTGGCCCACACCGAGCCCCTTGTTGAAAGTGTATTCAGAAATTGTGAAAATATGTTGGCCGCGAACCATTGCAGCTGTGCAAGTTGACATGGTTGTTGGCATCTGTATGTACTGATTAAATTCAATATCTGTGTATGTTTACAAAATACATCATATCAGAACATAAGCATGCATCAAAGTTAAAAGAGGAGGATAAATATTAAATAGTATAATTAGTACTATGTAATTATCTTCTCTTCATGGTGAACTATTGGGTAGGATGGAGCTGTGCTACAGGCACAATTCTTAGATAAACTTTTGGTGGTATAGATACGCAGGTGCACCTTGGTTGGTGATATATACTGCATCAAAATTATGGGAATTTATCATTCCAACGTAAATAACAGAAACCTGTCTTCAGGAACCACCATTTTATCCAATCACTAACAGTATGTCCGACAAAGTAATTAACTAAATGATTGGCCACCGTGAGGTCTGGGTAGATAACATATTCAACAGATCTGTATATGGATTGGCAATACGCATCTGTTACTAACAGAGACCGCTGACAAATGTCCACACAAAAGCCATGTAATTAAACATCATCTCCTTATGTGTGAGAAAATACTTAAGGGGTTGGAAAACCGATCAAATAATATTTCTTGGTTTGACAGTTTAGGTAATATGATCATTGGATGATATTCACCTGAATTGGTTCCTAATGCGCGGACCAATTAGTGCACTCATCTGGTAAGAGATGCATCGGCATAGAATGAAGATAAAAGAAATCTCCATCAACCTAGTTCCATGTCAAGCTAGACGCAAACAGTGAAACGTATGTCCACCAATTTACAAGTAGATACTAGCCCATATGCTGATGACGTACCAAACATTATCCACAATGACAAGTCATCTTGCTACTATGTATGTTTGGCTACTATGATATGACGTTATGATGCGACGTGCACAATCTACTGACAGCTATAGATTGCTCAATCTACTACTATGGCATCTGTGACTCCTCCGACACGAGAAAACAGATTATAGCCTTGTCAGTTGTTTTCTTTTTCACAAAAAAAAATATAAATAGACAAAATTCATAATAATTTTCAAAGCTAAAAATGACATTAACGTCTGTCTATATGTTGACATGCAATGTGCAGAGAAGATATATTTTATAGATCCAAAATAGAAAACTTCACAACATGATAATGGATGCATACCTTTAGATTATGAGACCCAGATGGTGAAGAAACATTTCAACGTGTCCAGCAATGGCAGAAATATTAACGTCTGTCTATATGTTGACATGCAATGTGCAGAGAAGATATATTTTATAGATCCAAAATAGAAAACTTCACAACATGATAATGGATGCATACCTTTAGATTATGAGACCCAGATGGTGAAGAAACATTTCAACGTGTCCAGCAATGGCAGAAATATTAAGTTATGGTGAATGCAGATAGACCACAGAATATATACTCGTATGTGGGACCAGGTACTCAAATAAAAAAAAAACAAGCCAGGACCATGCTCAGTTAAGGGTACATTTATTGCAGTAGACGCTAGGATATTTTCCAGCAAGTTTAGCCTTGTATTTGTATCAAAATGTGGTATAAATTAGTACTACTTTAGCATGTCCTTCCAATATAGGTTGTTCCTAATCAGTGCCACTTACTGGTCCCTTCTATTCCGTATGCAATTTTAGTATACACTAAATTATGGAGATATTGGGTGCAATTGACTTGGCCTGCAAAATAATCTTTTATTTTTTATAGAATAGGTTACATTTTGTTAGATCTACTTATTTTATCGTAAACTTTCATTCAACTCTAGCACCTTAGTTTTGATATAGTAAAACGTAATGCAGATTCAGTATTTTCTAAGTCATTTTCATAATTTTAAAATTAATAAAAATGTTATTGTGTGTTTGAAAATTGTTGCTTCATCACTTCCCACAAAAATCAATCAATGTGTGACATGTGACAGCCTCCTCCTACTGCCTCCAACCTACGTACAGGTTGCCCTACAACATGTTACCTTTAGGGCAACTGTGTAGCAACACGTAACTTCAGGTGGCCCTAAACAAAATCTGCATCTGGTGCTGCACACCCGCAAACCTTCATGGATTCAAAATCCCTCTGGCACCCACCAAGGACCCAAAATAATTTTCCGTTTATTATTCATGAACTCCATAGCCACTAAATCTTCATATCTATGGGAAATATTAGAATAATCTCAATCATTACTCACTACCATAGAAACAGCAGAAGGAGGCGTCTATCCAGGCTGTACCGAGTAGGGACCACTAATGCTCCATGACATATGGGCCAACGTGTCCCTCCTTCTGACCTGGCCCCATGTGTCAGCTAGAAGATGGGTGTCCTCGAGTACAGAAAGTATATATGAACCTGTGGCCCCATTGTCAACTCTTGTGTCCTATATATCCTCTTCTCTATTTCTACTGCAAATCCACACAGCAGCAATTGTTTTCTATACTACTACATCCATTGCAACTCCATAGGGCAGCAGTCACTGACACTACCGGCTCCACCAATCGTCACCAGGTTTGTCAATCTTTGTTTCAGCTGGGTCGTTTCTCCTTTCTTGTTATTCTGCTCATTATGTGGGCTGATTTTGTAGCCAGATCTAATAATGATTGCCTTGTTTTTCCATGGTGGAATTCACTTACCGCTACATCTGCTTTTTTGCAGTGCTCAATTCTTGTGGCATCAGAGGTGCTTCCCTGTGGCTAAGGTTTGCCCCCAAATATGCATCGACCCTTATTCTACCTATTTTATTTACAATCAATTTTTCTGTTTAAGCTGTTTAAATTCATAACATTTTTCATAGATTTGACGTTCCAATATTATATATCCATTTAGGTTATGTATCTATTTAAAGCAATAGATAGATATGAAGAAATGAGCACTTTTATGTTGCATAATGCATTCATTTACAAAATTTACGAGTTATTGCAAAATTTGAACACTACATTCAATAAATATGTACAGTAAGAACTTCAACGGCTATGCAACTCACATAAGGAATATATTTAATGTGCTCCTTTATTTCTAGCCAGTAGCACATCTAAAATGGTCCAACAAAGAATGTTAAAATAGCACAGCTATGGAAGTCATTCCTTAGGTAGTAAATGGTTGGAAAATTGGAAACAGACCATAGCACCACTCCCTAGGTAGTCAAAGTTCATTCCTTAGGTAGTAACACAGTACCATAGCACCACTCCCTCAGTAGCATCCAGTTCTCTTCTCTGCTACTCCCTCATCCCTTACCTGAATCAATCATGGAGGCATGGAGAGTAACCCTAATACGCTGTTTCGCACAGCTCCACTACTCGTGGAGCAGCACCGCTCCAAAACTCGATTGTGGAGCTGCTCTAGTGTGGAGTTTGAAGTAATCTGTGAGAGAGTTTTGGTAGCAGGCCAACTCCTCCGAAAAAAAGATGTTTCATAAGAACATGATTTTGATACCCTTGATCTGTTTATTGTTTTTCAAATTTGATATTTAGCATTTCGGAGTGTAAGAACAGACATTTTATTGATTTTTCAATGCCCGAGTGATGGAGTCTTTGAACTTAGAAAAATAGCAAACAAGCCACTAATCATATAGATATCTAGGTTTTGGACCTAAGATCTCCTGGTGGAATTGAAATGAACATATCCCTTTGCTCTTCCTTCGCAAACAATTCAATGGCGGCAATGTAAAACTCAAGCGTGTGTTGCATGAAATCTTTGATAGAAAGTTCATCTTCCTTTTTTACAAACGAATAGCGGTGGCCAAATCAGCAATTCTTGTGAGTACTTTTTGAATATTAGCGCTCTTCTCCCTTCCTTTAACTTCGTTCCATCATTTATCAGCCCAAATTGTTGCTAGCACACTAGCTCTCTCCTCTTAGAATTCATTGACACACTAACTTTCTTCTCTTCAGACCGGCCTATTGCAGCCCCACAAATTTCAGCCCCGCTGTCTTACTCCTCTTCTTGTGAATCAATTGATTGGCTCAGCAGGTTTAGATTCAAAATTTGGACACATGGGATTCCAATGATATCAACCATCAGTTGTGATATCACCATACATTTTCTCAGACTTTGACTCATTTGGAAGACCTGTCCTCCTAAACTTAACACATCCTGGAATGTCTAGTGCAAAAGGTCAAAATATCAACATTACTACCATCTAAAAATTGCATCACCAAACGAAAACATGAAATATATACATTCCTCACTTCCCTACATGCTTTAAATTCTACATTCAGCTTGTCCCACTTTTTCTTAAGTTGATCCTTGCTCGCTTGGATACCGGCGTTCTCTTTGAACCTCGCCTCAACCTCATCATATGCTACTGAGTTCAGCTGGGTGTTTGGCCTACTGAGTTCAACTTGTAAATGATACTAGTGTTCTCCGGATTCCAACCTAACTATTTGACAACCCTATAGTAACACATCCCATATCAGTAATAAATCTAGAATTAAAGCTGCGTGCATAACCTTGCAACAGAGGAGCAACAAATTAATCAAGCTATTCAACAGGCTATTTGCTTCAATGAAGTAATTCTAAAATTATTAGTCCTTCAGAGAAAGCTCTCTATCTATCACCAAAGACGTTAACTATTGTTGTGCCCATGATCTACACCAAGCCAAGAGCATCTAAAACTACAAATCAGAGAAACAAAAAATAAATGAGTTCACTAGAGCAACTCCAAACTCCATGGAGAAGTTAGGTGTTGGACATGTGCCAAATAGGGCCTAAGGGCAAGTTGCGGGTGGAATCTCATGGCGTTGGGGGTGGCACAGGTGGCAGCTGATAGATCGGCATGGTGACAGGAGCATTGGTGCACTCAATCTTAAATAATGTAAACTGTCCTTCTGGTGCCTTGCCTTCAAATATGTAGACGGGTTCAGCAGCTATGTCTTCAATTTAGTCAAAGTTCAGTCATATTTTGATAAATTTGAACTAAAATAAAATTGAGTTCAAGATGTCTAAGTTAAATGTTCAGATACTTTCGAATTTTGCTGCAAATGTTTCAAATATACCTCAAAATTCAGTTTTGTTAATATATGGACTCATGTTAAAGCAAGGGGAAATAAGCAAGTATCTCAAAAGGTCTGGGAAATTTTGCGGAAAAAATTATTGACTCAATGATTGCAAATGTGGGATAATATTTCTTCAATATAGCAAACAGGAAATTGTCCCTAAAATAATCATTGATCCTATAATTTGCATTGTACGCACATTACATTCAATAATCTTGATTCTTGTTTTCTTGTTCATACGTCTTTGTATTAAAGCCATGTTTATTGCTGCTTTCCTTCACATGTCTCCCACAAAAGTTATCTATAGTAATTTCTATTCCTTAATTCTTGCTACGACTTCTCTTTTGTATTGTGTGTTAAAATATCCAATCTAAATATTACTTTATACATTTGAAGCATAGCCAGTAAGAATTTATCTTTAGATCAGTCTCTTTGTCTTGCAGAAATAATGGTGGCATCCTTGACAGTGTGCCCAGTCACTCCAGACATCATATATAGTGCACAAGTACAATTCAACATTGAAAACTACACCAACAGAAAAAGCCTTGGTTATGCCACATTTGTAAGGTCACCAAAATTCATGGTCGGTGGCTATGAGTGGACACTTCGATACTTTCCAGACGGTGTTACTGAGGAAACCGAGGGCCATGTCTCTGTTGCACTTGAGCGGATGACTGAAAATGAACCCTCATGGACTCTAATCAGCCTAACATTTGCTGGTGAGGCAGACAGGTCAGCATGGGCAGGATGGACAACTGCTGTCCAATTCAACACTGAGAACCATTTTCTGTATCACTGGCCTGAAATAAGAAGTGAGGACCTTGAGCAAAGAAACCTCATACGAAACGATTGCCTTGTGATCCAATGCTACATTTCTGTTGTGAGATCAAACCAATTGCTTAAGGCTGGAACGCTTCCTGTAGTAGAGGTTCCAGCATCAGATATGTTGCAAAACCTTGGCATGTTGCTGGAGGATCATGTAACAGCTGATGTGATATTTAAGGTGGAACAAGAGACTTTCCCTGCTCATAGGATCATGATGGCTGCATGTTCTCCTGTGTTTGATAGGCAACTCTTTGGGCAAATGAGGGAGAAGGACATGGGCTGTATAATAGTGCACGACATGCAACCTGCTGTCTTCAGGGCCCTTTTGCATTTCATATATACTGATTCACTGCCAGAATTAAGTGACATGGAAGTGAATGACCAAAAAGAGCTTATCCGACATTTGCTGATAGCTGCGGATCGCTATTGCATGGGAAGGCTTAAGGACATATGCGAAAGTATCCTGTGCCAGTGCTTGGACATGGAAAGCTTGCTAGCTACAGTAGAGTTGGCAGACCAACATCAGAGCGCAAAGCTTCTGAAGTCATGTGCTGAGTTTCTTGAACATTCTGGAAAGAATGATATGGTTGCAAGTCAGTGGTACAAGATGCTCGACAGTAATCATCCAGAACTGGCTGGGCAAATTCGCAGTCAACTTGAGGCGCTGCAGAATAAGAAGTGACTTCATACAATCAATGTCTAGCTCTACAAATTTTCCAGCTTAGCTTGTTGCAGAAATTCAAGTTAATTTACGTGCATTCTAAAAGCCCATATAATAGTGGACTACATGTGAAACATTTATGCGAAATGAGCTGGCTTTCTTTCACTTCGACTAGAGTTTTAATGTCTTCTGTCTTACTTTCTATTGTAGTTCCATAAAAAGTACTCCTCCGTTCATAATTATATGACGCCGTTGACTTTTTTGTTACTTTGACCATTCGTCTTATTCATAAATATTTGCACAAATAACTAAATGTATAAGTTAATTTTGAAGTGTTTTTGATGATAGATACAACAACATACATTTCACATTAAGAAACTCATTAGTTCGTATATATTGTTGGTCAAAGTTCAACAAAAAAGTCAACGGCGTCATATAATTAAAAACGGAGGGAGTAGTACAACTAGCTTTCATCTGCCATGGTATATCTTAGCGAAATGATATATTATTCATAAAACATGGGATATCAAATAATACAGGTATTTTTTGTGCTTTTAGTGCCGACTTTGAATTAGTTTGTATGGTGAGATAATACTTAAAGTACTGAGTTTGAAATGCTTTCACTATTGAGTTCGAAATAATACTGAAAATACTTAGGTTGCTATACGTACCCGATGATACATTTGGCATAAAGAAAGGTGCAACATACTGAATGATATAAACTTTGCAATTGAATGTTATATGTGCTATCTTAAGGACGAATTACCTTTATCATTCCATATTTTATTAACACAAGGGTCGTCTATAGAAAGGAAGGAAGTATTATTTTACAGAATGTCACAGCCCTGGTTCGTGCAGTTATATAACCAGCCCACTTGACACCATTTTTTCATGAAAATGTTTCATTATTAATGTAGCATGTGCGTCTGTGGTGTGGCTTGGGTGGCCTAGGAGGCTGGTTAGGGTTAGCAAGTCATTTTTATGGTGCCATGTTTTGTTGGCCAAGAAGAATGTTTTGCTTGGGAAAATGAGCCAGAATCAATGGATGGGAACAAATGCCATATCTTTGGGGTCCGGCCCTCACAGGAAATAATTATTCACCAACAAAGACATCAGCAGGGGAAGGTTTGTCCTAATTTAGTTGTTCTAATAGGGTAATTACCCATCGTGTATAAACAAGTGAAGCAAAGTTTGGGAAAATTAAACAACATATGTTGTTGTTCTCGTTCTCAAGTTCATGGATGTGCCGGGCTTCAGCGAGGCCTCACTGCTCTTGGTGTTCTTGCGCGCAGACAAGTGACGTATGGCCCGCCTCCGATGGTTTTCCTGATGTAGTTCTCGTCTCTACTTGATCAAGATGGTGGCGTCAAAAAATAGAGATGATGCTGTGCAGGCTAGGATGCGTTGTAGTTCTATGTACGTACACGGCCAATTCGAAGTGTTCTGTGTACTCCTAACATGTGAAATATGATTGTCATTCTCCTAATCATTACTCGATGAAATTGGGTATTACCTTTTTCTTGTTCCACCTGGTTAAAGCTGCTGATTCACTCTTTCTTGGATTTTTATCATCCAAGTTGCCAGCCTTCACATTTTCATCGATATGCTGATTGTTCCTGTTTCGTACTGGATTCTGGAAACAGGAGAAAAAGAGAGAGGGACTACTCTAGCTTAGCACGTCCGTAAATCTCGCGCTCCATGATGGCGATGGGTGGCTGGAGAAAGAGGCTCTCAGTGTCACAGGTAATTAGTCTGGTCTCTGGTGCCACCCAGTGCGCAGCTGTCTGCATGTTTGTCAGCTAATCGTCCTGCCCGTCTGTCCGTCCGCGCGTGCGTTCTCTCGTCAGCCACGAATTAGGACATGCCGCAGCAGAAAGAAACATCGTGACTTACACAAAAACAAAAAGGAGGATAAGGATCATCAGGTCAGGAGGAGTTTACTACCCCAACTCTCCTCCCTCTGCCTGGCCGCCGCCCCTTGCCCCAAACCCTAGCCGCGTTGCGCCCCTGCCCTAGACGAGACGCATCACCGGTGTCCTCCATCTACAGCCACCGCGTCCGCCGTGCGCGTCTCCTCCGACCACCGCGTCCTCAGCGGCGCGGATCCCCTCGACCACCTCCGCCTCTGGTCGCGGTCTCTTCCACCCGCCCCCGCCTTTAGCCGCCGCCGGCTGCTGCCTCTGGTTCCGCCCGTCGCCATCGCCGTCGTCTGCTCAGATTTCTCCTCCGAAAACCCTTGGCCCTAGCGCAAAACTCCCTGACAAGGTCAGCTCCAGCCCAACTTTCTCTCGAATTCGTCTCCACTTTTCTGTCCATTTCACCCAGGTTTAGGATTTGTTAGAATGAAATTTCCTGTAGTTGTTTAGTTCAACAGTTTCAGGTTTTTTGTTTCCCAAAACTTAGCAGCAGCTTCAAACTTGAGAGTAAATTGCAGCCCGGATGGTTGTGCTTAGAATGTGGCTTTATTATGGTACATGTTATGTTGTTAGAAGTTACATTCAACCTTATAACTAATTAGAAGTTACGCCGGAATGAATACTTGATCTGAACTATAACATATGTTGTTTACCTGAATCAACTAATCTGAGAGTACAGGTAGAGTTAACAGCACGGTAGCAACAACAGTAGCTTGTAGCGTTTACCTTTTGATATGCATGTTTGGTGTCGCGAGGGCAAGAGCAATAATATTTGATTAACTTGTAATGCGAGAGTTCTAGATAAAAGGCTTGCGATATTTGAATCAGAGAGGCATGCTGAGATATGACCTCACCAGGAGCTACATATTCAACACAACATGTTGTGCATCTCACCATATCTTAAATCAAGCACCTCACCAGAATTTTACTGTCACAACATTTAAAATCATGTAGCTCTCCTTTTATTACTGCAAGTACTAGACTTGTTTCTCTACAATGGCACTCTAGCTACTTTAGATTGAAATACAGTGTGTAGTTGCATATTTTAAATCTGAAATCATATGCTGTCAGGAGCACATATATAAATCTAGCCGAAACAGTGTCAATGCACATGTAATTTTATTCACCAGCTCTATTAATTAGTAAGCGCTAGGGTTATATCATCATATAAAATTTTCTGACTGGAAAAAATAATAATTCTACTAAGTATAACTTGAGTTCGCATATGAAGATTATTCCTTTTGGACAGCTAGTTACATTGACTATATTTGTTTCTGAAAAGTGAAGTGTAGTATATTACAGATGTGAGGTTGTTCGATCTTAGTATTAATAACGATGGCCATGAAATCTTTCAAAGCTTTTATTATTATAAAAACAGGCGACAGAAACCCCCTACTCCTGTCTAAAGAGGCCATGGCTCCTGGAAGGATTGCAACACAGTTGTCCGATGTCAAGCCATTGTTTCACCTCCAGATCCGTGATGCAGCTGCAGCCCTTGGCATCAGCGAATCATCTCTCAAGAGCTTCTGCCGCAAGAATGGTATTCCCCGCTGGCCTGGGAAAAAGGTACATCCACGCTTTGCCTTCCTAGTTAACCCAAGCAGTAATACAATTATACCGATCACCATGTTCCTGATTCGGATTGAGATTTTTTGTTGGCCGACTTGTCAGGTCAGGTCACTTATCGAAAAGATCAGAAAGCTGGCAATGGAGGCAGCGGCACGGCAGGCTGCACTGCCAGGGGAAGCTGGACATCGTCCTCGAGTCAAGATCGTGGAGGACATCAGTAAGGTGCTTGAAGACATGGTCAGAATTTTACAAATCCAAATTCCTCCTCCAGTACTGCAGGAAAATGGCACCACTGAAGTCTTGAAAGGCAACAGTGAATTGCTTGGCGGCAGCAGCGCAGATGCCTCTCGTCCTAGTTGTATCTGTGGACACCATCTTTGATTGGTTGCAACTATCTTTCGAATACTTTGCTGTCTTGGGATAGGAACTCATCAAGTCGAGAGCAAGAAATGGTCAAACTTTTGGTTTTTTATGTAATCACAAGCTGAGAACATTATTAGTTATGCTTCTGTTGCTTTCTGACATAATTTATGCCAGAGCCTGTTACTGTGCTGTTATTTTTTCATGGTGTGTAGAGAGTGGCGGCTGCGGAATACGTGAGCAACGGTCTGGTACATGTAGAATACTGCATATCCATGTTATGTTTTAACTGCCCATGCATGGTTAAAGCAATGTGTTGCGGATAGATTCAAAACATTTCTAAGCGTTTGCATTATGCTCTTTCCCAGTAGCCTAGCAGACCTAATAGAAAATCATTGAATACCTATTTTTGGTTAATCCTCAATATATGTTGTGGCAGAAAAAGATGAAACACATAAAGGCAGCATTCTTGCCCTAACCTTTTGGGTTGGGGGGGGGGGGGGGGGGGGGGGCAAATTATGCGATCAAAAGTTGGAATCCACATAGATTAACGTTAAGCATTCTTGACTTTTTTAACTGTAATTGTGAAATTTGTCTAAGTTACAAAGAACTTATCTACTTGTTCACAAGGTGAAAAGCCTGAAGAATCACCGTAATATCTTACAGATACATTAATTCTGGAATTTGCAGCAAGAGAGCGTTATATTAGTACTGAAGTTAAAAATCCGGAGTTCTGCTTCAGAAATGCCGGAATATGGTCATGGTAAAACTATTAACTTGCTAGGCAAAATGTCGGAACGCCAGATGGCAGTGGCACAGATACGTAGCTAGTTTCTGGGCAGCTTACTTGTAATAAAGTAATATCATGTTTCTTGACAGAAGCAAGAAAATAAACAACAGATGAAGTGCAATTGCTTTTCTTGAGAGCAACAGTAGATAACACTATTTCACATTGACTCGCTCTCAGGTCTTGTTTAATGTTAGTGGTATGTTTATTAATGATAATGTTCTTACTCTATACTCTTTCTCTCCTCATGAACGTGATTTGTTTGAATATAAAAGTTTCTTAAAACATATATCGGAGGTGCAACAAGAACTTTTGAATAAGAAAAACAGATCCTTTACTTTCATTCTTGAGGATGAATAAAGTGAGATATTCACAAAATATTGGTACTGCAAGTACATACACTAAGTCACGTTGCATTTTTTTTCATTAATGCATGTGTCTAAACAACATGTGTAAATTGACAAATAAATTAAGATAAGCTTGTACTATATTCCTTTTTATATTTATGTCTGTGTTGACTTTACTTCATGAAAAAAAATTATATTAAGTTCAGTTTCCTTGACATTCCCAACAGTTAGACAAATGAACCATCGGTCATAGTTATACGATGGAAAATTTGTTCAATGCAATATTGTTTTTCTATGTTACCATGGACCTGCGATAAATTGATTTAAAAATCTTCTTGTGATGGTGGTGCTAGTACGGATCAATTTAAAGGAACCAAACGAGTTCACTACAAATGAGATTTGAACGAGGTCACTGGTAAATAATATAAATTCTCTTCAGATTTCCAAATATATATATAGACTCAATTTTGGTAAGCATCTATAGCAAGAATGGGACAAGTGTTGTACAACTACTGTGACTATTAAATCTGTTCTGGTACTCAATGAACGCTAGCAGCATAAACAAATAAAATTATACCATACACCTTCTTTGTAATAAACCAGTTCAATAAAGTAATACACCGGGATGCACGAGCTGACTAAGAAATAGTATCACATGGCTTCACCTGACATAAATAACAACGGCCATTAAATCTATCGATCTTTGTTATTTTTTGTTACACTTTGAACTACGCAGTTGATTCCCCATATGATTCTTCATTAGTATAACTCAATGAATTTATCGTTCTTATATTTTTAACATGGGAATGTGTTTGATGTTGTTAGTTGCATTACTTGGTTTCTATCTTGGTTCTACAATTAAAAAACAGTATTCTCAAACAATGCAAACTTAAGCACATGTGTTAGCTTGAGAATACTGTTTTAGAGGTTACCAGTTATACATTCTCATGATCGTGTTTCATGCACTGGGCAGTCTAACAGAACACCAATGTGCAAGAACTAAGATGACAGGGTAGCCCGTAGCCATACCAGAGTTGTGGCAAAAACATTAGAGGAATGAAAGATCCCTCAATCCATCTGTCACTATCGAAGATTAGGTAGTAGACATTATGTTTAGCATAACGGTAACATCAGCTTCTGTTTTGCACTGGGTTGTTTGCTCCTAGGGTTATCATCTGTTTCAGAGTTGGGAAGTCGCGACAAAATTGTAGCTACCTTCATCGAAGTTAAAATAATAGAGGGACACTTTCCGAAGATGAGATTTAAAGACCGTGGGCTCAAAATCATTGTCCTCCCTTTCTTCTCCATGTTAGAAACTCTAGGATCACAGAGGTTCTTTCACTGCTGAAGCTACATGGAGCTATCCTGGTGCACTGGCACAACAGTGAATTAAAATTTAAGAACTTTAAACTTAGTTATCCTAGTTGTGCATCCATTTTAGCCATAGTTTGTATACATGCATGGCACCGCCTTCTTCACAAATATGGCTTTGCCCCTGGTTCTTTTCGTCTGCCGCTGTTCGTACTCCCAGCCATGGCCAGTCTTCACTCGCTGCGGGGAAAAAGTTCTCTTTTCCATAATATTGTCATCAGTTGGTTATCTGTGTATACACGAACATTTCAAGACTAATGGAAGTGGCTAGCGTAAAATCTCTAGCACAGTCCTCATAATCTGCAACCAACTTTTTTTTTAAGCACTGATGCAACCGACTTCGAGCATGGCAACCTTTCGGCAACACAAGCAACACAACCTGCATGAAACAGGCCAGGCCAGGAATGCAAGCAATGAGAGAGCACCGAGGCCATATGGGCTGCGACTGGCCGGATAGGCCCCAGTGCAAAACATTGTCAAAAAATGCAGCGATCTAACATGGCCACACAGGAATAGACAGAAAAAGGAAACCAACAATGAGGCGAAAGCTGATTGTTGCGGAGCTCACCGGAGTGCGGAGGAGCCACCATTCACTTCTGAGAGCAGAATTCTCTACTATATAATAAAAGACATCCCGTCGTCCTTACACCCCAGCAAGATGCCCCCCCCCCCCCCCCCTTCCATTAAGGTGGGGCCCTTCCTGCCGGACGCCCCGCAATACCAACGATGAAACTAACATGCACCTTTCATCATGTATTTGATGGCTCCGATCTAATTCGTCGTTGGTAGCCCGTGCGCCTCCGCAACCCACCTGCGAGAACCAACGCCGAAATGCACCTGAGCCGTCCATCACGCATCCAACGATTCATGTGCGATTCATCCCCCGTTCCTCGCGCACGACCTCCACGACCCAGTCACGAAGCCTCCGCCGCGCTGCCCAATCCCGAACTCTCCGCACCCACAGCGGAGCAAACCCCGCTCCGAACCCTAAACCTGCACTTCCCCGCGCTGCCGCTGCCCTTGCCGCGCCGCCGCTCGCCTTCCTCGCTCCCGTTCCGCACGCGATCGCTCGCCCTCGCTCCACCTCCACCGCTCTTCCCCGCAACGCCGGACGTAACGTACCGCCCGCCCTCAACTCATCGCCGGCGCCTACCTGCAATGCTCAAAGATGGCGTCGCTCGTCGTTGAAGACACCCCAGGTCGTCAATCGCGTCACAAGAAGCGGTCCACTGGGAGATCCACGGCGGCGACGGCGAAATCCACTGCGGTGGCAGCGAGATCTTCAGCCACGGCGCTGACCCACGAGGCCACGACCACGGGAGACCCACGGCAATCCAAGGGTGCCCAGCTACCACGGCGAGATCCACAACGGTGGCGGCAAGAACCACGGCGGCAGCGGCGAGATCCTCAGCGACCACGGCTGCCCGGCGACCACGGCTGCCCACACGCTGGCTGGTACGTGATCGTCGGTGGAGGGAGAGTTGGTGGGGTATGCCGCCAGGACCTTCGTCGAGCACGACATCATAGCTGGTGGTCGGTTTTGCATCGTCTCCAAGGAGGCAGGCTAATTTACTCCATCGGCTTCACTTTGCTCTGTTAAATCTCTATTATTCAATCATCAAATCGAACTCCTGTGGATTTCTTTGTTGGTGAGGCGTTCAATTGCAACTTCAGGGCCTCAGGGGTCAGAATGACCACGCGTTCAAGCTTTCAGTGTGCATTATCATCCTGGTTTTGGAGTTATTTTATTACTGACCATTTGTGTGTTTAACCTTTTGCTAAAATTTTGTTAGTTATATGAGATGCTTTGCCTGGAGCTATCTGATATAATACCTCTAATTGGAACTGTACCAACAGTGATTTTTCACGTCTATCCAGTGTACAGGCTTTGTTGATTGTCATCTAATTATGATTTTGCTTGGCATTTTATTGAGGTTTAGATCAAGGCGTTCTCAAGGGTGACTGCACTCACCATTGGCAAGTGAAGGCTTTGTTACTCACTTCTTGGGTGTGAAGCTTTGATGCAGGTTATTTATAATGCGTCTTCATGTTATAATATGTATTTAATCTTGTCAGTATTTTTGTCATCTTAGAGTAGTGTCAAATATATTCCTGATGAGAGCATTTTGCTTGTGCCTTATGCCTTATACATTACAGGCACTACCAGAAATCCGATATCTGCCGAGTGTCAGAACATTTGCCGAGTGTTTTTTATCGGGCACTCGGCAAAAGCTAGTTTTGCCGAGTGTCAAACAAAAAACACTCGGCAAAAGTACCACACTCGGCAAAAGAGGGCTTTGCCGAGTGCCCACCACGGCAGGCACTCGGCAGAGGCAAAACACACGGCAAATAAGACTTTTGCCGAGTGTCGCAGCACGTCGACACACGGCAAAAGTCCTTGTCCCCACCCTAAGGCAGGCAACGGCGTTAGGGGGGTGACGCCGTTTGGACTTTTGCCGAGTGTCTGCTCAGCCCACTCGGCAAAATATATTTTTTTTTCAACTTTTGGTTACCAAAATTTTTTCCATGCCTAAATACACTTCATTATACTTCATGTTGAAATTTGGTACATTTTACGATCCGTTTTCTAAATTTAGTAACTTATTTTCTTTAATTATATTTTTTAGTGATAAACTAAAATTGAACTAGAAGTGATTAGTATAATCGAATCGAGTGAATGAAAAAATGATATTCGTGTCAATGAGTTCAATGTCAGGCGGTATCCAGAAAATGAAACGAATTTTCGCACATTTTGTTCATAAAATATGAAAACGAGCGTGTGCCCAATTTTTTTAAAACAAATCTATAAAGTACAAATAACATCAGAAAATTGTTAGATTTGTTGGGATGTCATGATATCATACTGGGATGTTGTGATAAATAGTAGATAAGCTTTCGCGCAAGTTGTCACGTACGTTGTTTACAAAACGGACAATCTCCGAGGAAGTGACAAAGAGTTTAGAGTATAGTACTAAGATAAGTAGTCACGTAATTTTTTGAATTTGAATT
Source organism: Eragrostis curvula (assembly GCA_007726485.1). Classification (NCBI taxonomy): domain Eukaryota; kingdom Viridiplantae; phylum Streptophyta; class Magnoliopsida; order Poales; family Poaceae; genus Eragrostis; species Eragrostis curvula. The sequence continues at coordinate 34,617 of RWGY01000963.1, forward strand.
TGAGTTGAAACATATTTTTTATAGGTAATAGATCATCTAAAAAGTGTCATGTCAAAATGTTATGATTTTCTGAATTTGTTTGATATTTTTTAATTTGTTTTTAAGACGCCGCGCACACGGCGGCGGCCCCGGCCCCCGGCCCCTCCTCTGGCCGCACCACCGGCCCCTGGCCGGCCGCACCCCCGGCCCCCTCCCCCGGCCGCGCCCCCTTCTTGCCCCGACTCCCCCGCGAGGCCGGCGAGCCCCGGCAACTCCGACTCCCTCCCCCGGCTGCCCGACTCCCCGAGGTGCGGCAGCAGGCGCACGGCCGTGAGGCCGGCGTAGTAACTCTTCTTGAGCAGCCGGCAGTTGATCCGCCGCGGGAGGAGGAACAGGTCCTGCGCCAGGCCGACGTACACCTGCATGGTCACCGCCCACTCCGTCGCTCGCCTGGTCTTCTGTCGTCATCGTCGTCTCCCTCCTCGCCGGCGCCTCAATCGTCCACAACATCTACAAGCCTGATATGGTCAGTCCCCCACCGCCCGACGTGCACACCCCCTGTTCGACGAAATTCCTCTATGATTTCCTCAATTTATTTTCTGCTACTATAGACAATTCCACCCGTCGATAGTGCGAGCAGCGGCAGAAGCAGCATCTGCGCAAGGAACTCTGCCCTGGGTTGATATGCAGTAGCAAGTAATCCAAAATATGTAGTTGCTCTCTGAAATTACTCTGAATTTTTATTTCTTGATATCCAAAATATGTAGTCGATCGAGATTACTCCTCGTCTGACCAAACATGGTGAAAATGTATGCTTGCATTAGTGAGTTTTAACATCCATATCAGGTTTCATGGCATCCATATCAGGTTTCAGTTTTAACTGTCAAGAATGCAGAGATGATTGGAAATAGAGCATGCATTGTAAAATAGAAAAATTGCATGTTGATTGGTTAACCTTATCAAAGCTGTGACATTAGCATCAATATTTCGAATGGTATGCCATTGGTGAGTTTCATTGTGAACCTCGTTGTTTTCATCTGAAACCTGAAACAGATATGTTTCATTCTGTTTCTCAAATCCCCCGAGTGATTACTGTGAATTGTCCTTTTCAGTCCATTGAATTGAATGACGTAAAACTCCAGCTGCTGGGAGATCATCAGCGTCAAAATGCTGTTACAGCTTCTTGCACAGCTCTCTGTCTCCGTAATTTAGGTAGCAATACATAAACCAGTCTATGGTCGTTCCATCCAGTTTCATTAAACAAAATTACCTCAACGTGAACTTTCACGGTTCGCTAAATATCAATTCTTCACTTGCAAAATGGCTATTGGGTGGGCCTAAATTCAGTAAATTGTAAGGCTGAATATTGACTGATATGTCTCTGATTATTTGTTCGTTTTTCTGCTTGCTGTTTTATCACATGAACTGAATGGTCTTGTTTTATTGTATGGCTTTGGGAAGTTAAGGATGGGATATTTCTGAGCCTTCAATCCAAGCTGGCTTAGAGGAGACACAACTGCCTGGGAGAAGCCAATTTCTTACACAAGAGGAAGCTTCAGTACTTGGACTCAATAAATCTTCCACTGTACTTATTGATGGAGGTTTCTGCTACAATCTGCTCTGTTTTCATCTTTGAGTTATGTTTTACAGTTCATTGATGTTGCGAACATCTTCCAGCCCATACTGAGGCATCTGCAAAGGCCTTGTCAGATGTTATAGAAACTGTGAAACCTGAAGGGCCTTTAGCTCTTGTTGTTGGAATGGCTAGTGACAAGGAGCATCTTGCATTTGCTGAACAGCTTCTCTCTGGTACGACCTATCCCTTTCTGAACATTAAAAAATATTCATACATGCTTGTGCACAATTTGAGGCCAAGCAGAAGTCTGTGAATTAAAGACCACGGTCCTGTTTTCTGAATTTTCTGCAGGTCCATTGCCCGATATTGTGTTACTGACCGAGGTGAGCATCGCAGGAGGAAACTCTCGTACCATGCCAGCTTCCTCCCTGAAACAGCTATGGATCGCTGCTGCCCAGGACCAGGGCATCGATCACATGGACATCGGCACAGTCAGCGGCATGGAAACTCCGGAGTGCATCGGCAACCTGGCTAGTTCATCATCGAGTTCCGGCAAACGCATGCTGATCGGGTGCCAGGACGCACCATTTTCGCGTGGCCTGATCAAGGTTGCCTCTCAGCTGCTGGAGAGCAGAGGAGCAGACGGTGCAGCTCCTGGCCTGATCTGTGTGACCGGCTCGTTGCATTTGGTTGCATCTGTGCTGCAACATCTCGAGCAGCAATAGCACACACGGGTTGCTTGTAACAGTTACGGCCATGTTTGGAACGCCGATTATGTGTCCAAGATAGCTGGAAACAAATTGCATGTTGATGCCTTTAGACAGCTCAAAACAGAGTTGTTCCCATTCAATTTAGGTCATATACCTTCTATGTAATGATAGAATTTTTTGATGTAACAATGAATTACATTTCTATTGGATGAAGTAATGCTCGGCTCATTTTGAATTATTAGTTGAAGCATGAACATGTGAACTGCCTGTGTGTTTGTCAATGGAATTTGTGAAAAAACAATTAAAACTTAATCGGGAAAATTGCTTTGCTGAGTGTAAAAGCAACAACACTCGGCAAAGCAAAGAGGATTTGCCGAGTGTAATTGCCAAGACACTCGGCAAAGCCTTCTTGCTTTGCTGAGTGCTTTTGCCAAGACACTCGGCAAAGCGTTGAGGCCTTGCTGAGTGTCTCCACTAAAGGCACTCGGCAAAGCCTTTGCCGAGTGCCCAACAAAAGACACTCGGCAAAGGGGGTCTTCGCCGTGTATAGACTCGCCGAGTGCGCTTCCCCGAGTGCTACACTCGACAAAAGTTTTGCCGAGTGTATTTTGACCTTTGCCGAGTGCCGCAGGCACTCGGCAAAAAGGGGCATCCTAGTAGTGAGGATCATGATGTGGTATTTGTCATACTAAGCTGCAGATTGATTGCTTTGTCTGGCATCAGCACATAGCTAGCTAAACCGAGAACGGCAAGATCAATCAGCAGGTATGATATACATCCTGTACATGTTCCTATCTTGAAGGTACAATGCCTCATTTAATTTGCTGGTGTTGGGACTTTTGTGCTGTTTGTGGGTGCCGACATGGCTGGAGGTTTAGGTTCCTTTGATTACAGGTGTGTGTAATTTGCTGAATGCAAGATTTTTGCTTTAGGTTTACGCTCATTTGAGTTCTTTCGTTATGATGTGTCCATATAAAATTTCATGTTGATATTATGTGGTTTTCACACTGGTTTTAGTTTGGGACTGATAAATGTTTTATGTTCGATGGATTGACCATGTTAGAGAATCACATTTCGGTCTGGTCAAGTGTGGCCTGTTGCATTTCATTTTATGACTTATGCCAACTTGCGTGTGTTTTGTTAACAAATGGCTAGGTCGATTCCTCTGTACTTCTCTTTTACTTTTGCATTGCTTCGAATAACAGAGCGATTAAATTGGATGGAGAACTTTGCATGGACTTCTGGAGATATATGCTTTTAGCAGAGTACCATACCATGTGAGGATAGGAGAGGTATTTTAGACAGTTTTGACCTTACATTTTTAATTAGTTTCTCATAATCCTGATAATTTGTATGGAATAGGTACATGTCATGATCTTCTGTTTAGTTCCTTAAGTAACTATTGTTGGATTTTCCCTTTTTCATCTATTACTGGAAGTGCAGTTCAGCTTTCTTATATTAGTGTTAACAAAGTTTCTTGAATGCATAGGCTGACAGAAAGTACAAAAGCAACAGATTCTTGTGTTTATATAACGGACATATTTTTAGTCAATTCAGTTCGGACAGACCTGATTCTAATGCTAAGCAGCAGATTCCTGCAATTTTTTGAATTAGCCAAATTAGCTCAGTTTAGTTATTTTTTTCTCATTTATTCACACATATTATCTTCTAGACGATGTTGTTAAAATATATTGGATCAGCAGTCAGTAAACTTACAACGTGTGTATGCTTTCCTTTATTAATGTGGCTATGATTTTGAGTGATTTTTTTCTTCTAAAGTTCTAGACTGAATTTGTGTTAACTAATGTTTGCGTTTTTCACTTTGGAACAGCTGTAGTTAGAATTTTTGTGTTATCTGTCAGTTGAACTGAGATAAAGCAAGGTTGAGCAGACTTATACCTCCAACAATACTGGCATCAGAAAAATTTGAGTATGTGTGCTTGTTCTGAAGAATTCTAGAAAGTAGAGTTATGCTCATACCAAGCTGAGTTTTCTAACTGTGATGTTTCAGGTCAATTGGGTGAATACCATCCGTGTTTTTTTGTGAAAAATATTGAAGAGCATCCCCGTATTCTGCTTTGATATTCCAAATTATATATATTATGTCTTGGCAGATTGAGTTTTATAAATGCAGTTTCAGCTGAATGATTTAATCGCTTTCATATTTTTAATGAATGATTGAATAACTTCCACATCTTCTGATTCTACTTTCACATTTTTTATCTAATGATTCATCAAACGTTGCTACTGTTGGCTGGCTGTTGATCAAATGATCTGTTGTGCTTGACAGAAAGGACACTGGACTGAAAGGGAAACACAACAGAAGGCTTGACGGCATTGCGAACTGTCCGTGCGAAGTAGGTTTCCGTCATCTGGTTCCTAATGGCCTGCCTGGCTCTCTGCCGTCACCGGTGAGCCAGTTAGCGCCTCAACTCAATGCCACTCCGAGTCCTTGAGGAAAATGGAAAAGGTATGCACACATGAACTTGCTTCCACTCCCCCTTAGCTTCGTGAAGTCAATTTCTATCAATACATGTCCTTCTCCATTTACTCATGGATCTACTTATTTTCTGTACGGTTGGTGGTGGTGCTTAAACCATGGTTTGATTATCGACCAGGATATTAGAACTACCAGTTCCAAATATTTTCAAATGACTGATGTCAAGGTGCTGAAATGCTACAAATCTTTTCTTGCTTCAGTAGGCACTGAATAACATGGGTGTTAAAGGCCCTGATGAGTGAGTACATTTTCTGAGTGTCATGAAATATTTTTTGTATGCATAGTGGGTGGTGGGTGCCCTCTTTATTCTATGAATCAGTTTATTGGTTAATTTTGACAAAGTGAACCATGAGGGTCTAGATAATATACACATCATTTGTGCTTCATTGATGATGTCAGTTTCCAATTTATTCTATGAATCAGTTTATTGTCTATATGTTGAGCAAAGTATTTTTGTACTAACTGCTTGCTTAGAAAGCTGGATTTTCCAATTTAATTGTTGAAAATTACATTTCACAAGCCATGGGAACCCAAGTCATAAAGCTCTACCAGTTACATCCTTTATCCCCTTTTGTTTTTGGAAGCTAATAAAAAAATGTTAATTTAAGAACTAACATCATCTGTCAAGGTCATATATTTTAGTGATAGCTATATTATGGATTATAACAGCTATGCTTCATCTTGTAATATAAATTCTACAACGAAAATAGTGATAAACAGCATATTCTATTGTCATACTCTTTCTCTGTAGCGTATATATATAGTGGATGCCCATTGTCATGTTTACTGAGTCTCTTCTTCGATAAGCAATCACAAGGTAATCAATTTATGACACTGTTTTATTGTGAAATTCAATCCAGATAACAGAGACATGGCATACTCAGTAAATTATATGATAAGCAGTCACAAGGTAATAAATTTATGACACCGTTTTCTTCACTGTGAAATTTTTATTAATAGTTAAACAATATCTTTTATTTGCATCTATCACATATGCTCCATTTTTTCTATGTCTCTGCAGTTTCTACAGCACTGCATTGTTTTAACCATTCTTGACCTAGCCATTTAATCTTTACATACATAACATTCTTTGGGTGGTGTTGCGACTTTTATATCTATGTTGAATAACAAGTCACTCTTTGGGTTTTGCGAACGATTCTCAATGAAATTGCACATTCATGCTTGATCGATACCTGATGTTGCCATTCTAATGCCGTTTGTTGCATGCAGCTATTCAATATGAGCCATGGTTTGGTTCCTAGTACATCAAGGAATTAACAGTTGGAGAAATTATGTACAAATAAATGCTAATTTACATTTTCCCTGGAAGAATGAGTATATCCTGGGACTTCACTGTAGGCAACTGCAAAATTTTGTGAGCAAGTTTAGCAAGGCTTTTTTATAGCTTTGTTCTGCTTGTTGCAGTCATGTTTCATGAAGAATGTAGACTCGGGTGCGATAGCTATTCCTTACCCGTGTGTTGGGACGTGATTGAAATCATTTGATATTAATTTATTCATAAATTAGTGTCAGTGCTCAAGGATATTTTTGAACATAAAGAAGAGTTGATAACTTCGTTTGACCTGGTTCGGAGGAAGTGACGGCTATTACTTGCCCTATCCCTTGTATTATTGGTCTCAAAATAATCCCATGTGTTATTTTATGTTTTGGCTACATAGAGATTTCCTTCCATTGCTGGTATGACAGTACAAGACACAAGGATGTTTAAATTTGTCCCATCCTATCTATCGCAGCCATGTGGTGTGAAAGTAGGATTGGGTAGCGGAGGTGTTTGCAGCCTGCAGGGGCGTGCACGCACGAGCGGAGGTGTTGCATGTAGCAGAAGGTTCGCAAGTGTTATTCGAAGGTGTTGCATCACTACCAGAAATCGGTTTTTTCTCGAGTGTCCCAACTTTTCCCGAGTGTAATTTATCGGGCACTCGGGAAAGCTTACCTTTCCCGAGTGTCAAAAAAAATACACTCGGGAAAAGTTTGACACTCGAGAAAATCGACTTTTCCCGAGTGTCCCACGGAGGATACACTCGGGAAAGGTAAGACACTCGGGAAAATGAACTTTTCCCGAGTGTATTTTTTTAGCACACTCGGGAAAAGCTAGAGCTAGCCCCGCGCCAACTAGTGGGCGTTGGTTTTGGCGGCGGGGAGGAACTTTTCCCGAGTGGCCATCATGCACTCAGGAAAAATAATTTTTTTTTCACATTTTGGCTACCAAACTTTTTTCTTGTCAATTATACATTTCAATATACTTCATGTTGAAATTTTGTTAATTTCACGAACAGATTACTAAATTTAGTAATTTATTTTCTTTAATTGTATTTTTTGATGATAAGTCAAAATTGAACTGCAAGTCACTCGAATAATGGAATCGATGTAATGAAAAAATGATATTCATGTTACTGAGTTGATCTTGACACCGTGTCTAGGAGATGAAAAGAAATTTCACAATTTTTGTTGATGAAATATCATTTCGAGCGTGTGATCGATTTGTTTTAAAATTGTATAAAATACAAATATTGTCAAAAAATTCCGAGATTTGTCAACATGTCACGATATCATACGGGGATGTTGTGATAAAAAATAGAGGATGATTCGCGTCGTATGTTGTTCAGAAAACGGAGAATCTCCGAAGAAGAGACATAGAGTTTAGATTAGGTCATTATGATTCGAAGACAAATGGTGTGTCAAAATTGATTTTGACTTGAAACCTATTTTTAGCAGACACTAGATCATGTAAACAGTGTAATTCCAAATTTTAGAGAATTTTTGAATTTGTTTGTTATTTAATAATTTTTTTTAAGTTGGTCAAGAAATTTATTTCCCGAGTGTTTGATGGAAATACACTCGAGAAAAGCCCTGCCTCCCTTTCCCGAGTGTATAGGTTCATGACACTCGGGAAAGGAGGGGGCCTTTCCCGAGTGTCCTGGATCTACTCACTCGGGAAAATGGGGGGTTGCGTGCAGGGACTTAGTCGCCTTCTTTCTTTTTTCCTCGTTGCGCCTCTCGATCCAATCGACGACATCTAAAAAAAAAAATCCAAATCACGCCGGCGCCGTCTCCGGTCGTCGCCCTCCCCGTCGCTCGCCGCCCTCACCCGCCTCCCCGGCCGCAGCGCCCACCGCCCTCACCCGCCTCCCCGTCCCCCGCCTCCGCCGCCCTGCGCCGCCCTCCCGGCCAGCGCTCCCCTGCCTCCCCGCCCTACCCCGCCTCCTCTGCCTCACCGGCGGCCGGCGAGCATGCGGCACCAGGCAACCCACCGGCACCCCGGTGACCCGGCCCCTGCTGCCCTCCCGCGCTCACCCGCCCTCACCCGCCCTCCTCGGCCCCCGCTCCCCTGCCTCCCCGCCCTACCCCGCCTCCTCTGCCTCACCGGCGCCCCGGCGACCCGGCGGCCGGCGAGCCAGCGGCACCAGGCGACCCACTGGCACCCCGGTGACCCGGCCCCTGCTGCCCTCCCGCGCGCTGCCCCCCACATTCCCGCTCTGCTGCCTCGGTGAGTTTCCTCATTTTTCTTTTTTTTTCTGTTTTTCTGATGTGCAGTGAAATGAAATGAAAACTGTGAATCATATTGCTTCGAAAGTTGAATTCGAAGATGACATTCGGTGGTGTGCTGAAATTCAAAAGTTCATTTTGCTACGGTGATGTGCAGTGAAATTCAAAGATAGGAATTGTAGTGGTTTCATGTTGTTCTGACTAAAAGTGGTACTTGCAGCTAAAAATTCAGTAATACATTTCATGGTGCAGCGTCTTCGATTGTGATGACTGATGAGTATGGGGTGTTGGACAGAGCATCAGCGACAACAGATTAGTGAGTAAATATGTTAGGGCTCTGGATGACAATCCAATTTTGAGATCCTACTATGTGCATTTCCCTATGTTCTAGTTGTTTGTTTCCTCATTTTTTGTTTTCCTGTTGTTTAGTAACCAATCATGCGTATTGTGTGCTATATGAACTGCATTATGGTGATGGCTGAACCATGTGTATTGTGTGCTATCCTAATTTTCTAGGTCACTATCACTTGTTCACAAAAAAGGAAAAAAAGAAAAAAAAATCACTTAGTGCAGTTTATTATTGCAGTCACAATCGAGTATTTAAAGCTTCCTAGAAAAGACCACCAGCAATCTAATTTTGAAGATGTTTTATTGGCATTTTTTAAGATGTTTTATTGGCAGTTAGATTGATAATCAATAGGAGTTTTGTTAAATAGCTAGACATGGAAACTATAATACGTTGTTTGCTTACAGTTATACATGATTTAAGTGATGCTCTATTCTATTACAGGTTGACTTGCTTTTAGGGAAGGCATATTCTGATTGGGGCCATATCAATGATGCTGTTTCCGTTTACGATCAACTGATCAGTGAACATCCTGAAGACTTCCATCCTTATTTAGCAAAGGTATTGATGAAAATATTATTTTTTATGCTTCACCTTGGAATTTCAGTCAAGCCTGCCAGCACTAAGCTTGTTGAAGACACCTGCGGAAGAAGGGAAGCCACCAAAAACACTTGCAGAAGTTGTTGCTCAAGAATTGCCATGTCGCCCTGAAGCATGATGAGAGGCTAAGGCAGCAGTGGAGGCGAGGCGACTGTCAGCGCGCTCAAACTGCATTGGGCAAAAGCACCAAAGGCACAAATCTTTTTACCTTTCTGTTTCAAGATGAAATGGGTGTGATTCTAGATAGGTGTTTATTTGGATCACACGGGATATTGTATACTGATAGCGACGAGTTGTGTATTTTTTATGTTGCATTTCAGCATTTGTATATGTTTCTTGTGACGATGTGGTCATCTATATTATTGCATATCATGAGATAATCAGTTGTGCATCTTAATTGTTGGATGTGGATGTGGTTGTCAAATGGATGCATATTGTCATATATATATAATGCCTTCGTGTTTGTCAATTAGATTTGTCGAAAAAACAAATAAAAATGGTTCTGGAAAACATCTTTCCCGAGTGTAATTGCACAAACACTCGGGAAAGGTTGGGGGCTTTCCCGAGTGTCATTTGAAATACACTCGGGAAAGGGGGGAGGCATTCCCGAGTGTAATTTAAATTACACTCGGGAAAAGGGGGGAGTCTTTCCCGAGTGCCTGCCTGTTTAACACTCGGGAAAGCCTTTCCCGAGTGTCCGAAAAAAGACACTCGGGAAAGGTGGGCTTCCCCGAGTACAGAAACCACTCGGGAAAGCTTTTCCCGAGTGTTTTCTGGCTTTTCCCGAGTGTCCCAGGCACTCGGGAAAAGTGGGAATCCTGGTAGTGCATGTAGCGGAAGGTTCGCAGGTGTTATTCAAAGGTGTTTCGGAGGTGTTGTTCGGAGGGTTCGGAGGTGTTGCAGGTAGCAGGGGTATTGCATCGGAGGTGTAGTGCAGAGGCGTGCACACACGGGCGGAGGTGTTGCAGGAATTGTCACCTGATAGGCAATAAGTAATTTTGGAACCAGTAAGTAACCGAGCTCGAAGTATGGCTGTCAGCTGGACTTTCAATGACCAAAATTTTTCTTGGCAATAAGTAATTCTGTACATTTTGCACCCATGCGAATACTATGTATCACTGGATAATTAATATTTGCACAACACTGTTAAATCTTGCGTCTGTGCGACACTATGTACCCTTATGCAATCTTCATTTCTCGTACCAACGCACAAGCTTTCAACTATATATCAAAATAACTACTATTCTGAAAAAAAAAAGTGGCATAGAAATCATGGCGCTTTGATCCTGCCTTTGTGATTGTTGGGTCAGAGGTCATCCTCCTCGATCTCCTTTCCCACGGCACAGCAAAGGTGGTTACCATTATTTGCGTCGCTAAACGAGACGTGGTTGCCATTATTCTGACATCATGAAACTATTGTTGGAATGATCTGGCGTGGGCTGAAACATAGATAGGAGGCCCAGCCAGACAAACAATAGCCCATGTGTTATTTAGATGCCCTCTCATAGCCCATTGTTAGTTTTGAACCACCATGTCTAGCTTGGCTAGCTAGATGGGACTTTGTATGCCGATAGCCCACGTACAACCATGCATCAGTTTGATACCATGTATTGGTACGCAATCTTTAGCTCCTGTGGCATCACACATGCATTCAACTATTAATAATAATATTTCTCTACAGAAGAATGATGACTAGACGGAGGTAAGCCACGTCATGAACGTCCTGGTTTACAACATTTTGAGTCACTGTGATAAAATCAAGGAGATACAAACATGTCTTACGAAGAACAATGATGCTCGTTCTAATAATTAGTATGTATCAAGTAGTAGAGATAGAGGTGGTTCATTGAGTTGTCGTCTTTTTAAACATGTTGATTCCTATTAGAGTCATGCATCAGAGTTGTGAGATTTTTTTTGCACGTTTGAGATCTTGTCACATTGAATGATGGCATCCATGTAATAGATGTTATGTTTATTCACGTTTGGACTACTTTTGGAATGATCTGTTAAGAGAGAGATACGAATTGATGCGAGTTGAAACATAGACAGATGCCCATCTAAAAACCGAATAGAGAATTTTTCTTGCTATACACGGCGCAACTACATCTTGTCCTCGTGCGATATCATATACCGCTACGCAATCTTTGGCTCCCGTAGCATCGCACGGGCATTCAACTAGTAACATATATATTTAATATTCTTTCTAGAGAGATGTGCCCATGCTGGCCGACAGGCTGGACCTTCGACCCAAGAACAGCATGAGACTTTGGGCCGTGCCATGCCTAAGTCATGTATCCTGCAACGCCCCGCACGTCACCGGTCTTGCCCGACCCACTTGACAATCTATAGCCACTAATGGGTTGGGTGCCCCAGCGGCTTGCTAGCACCCTGGTGCTAGATAGCCAGCCATACCGCACCCTGCATATAGAAGCCGCGCTTCCTCAATAGCACTTGGGTGCAAGGAAGCACCTAGGGCACCCAAACTTTAAGATTCATGGACAGGGAGCATCCAACGGCTGAGAACTGTTCTTCCACCTCCTTCTCCCCTGTTGTCGTCGCCCACCCCCCCCCCCCCCCCCCCCCCCTCTCCTCCCTCCCCTGCTTCCTTCCCTTGCCACCGCAGCCACCACCCTCGCCCCGCCATGTCCCACGCCACCATGCACTCCGCTCCCACCCTGTGCTGCCACGTACCCCATGGTGAAAAGTTGTTCCAGCAAAAAAAAAATTGTTTAGGATGAAGAAAATTTTGTTCTAGATGGAGAGAAAAAATGTTCCAGACAAAGACAAATTGTGTTCTAGCAGGAGATATAATTGTTCGATGCTGGACTCCTCCCACTACTCGTCTCAGGGCAACGTTGGGTGGTCGGATCGTTGCCATGGCGTCTGTTCCAGAAGCTTACTGGGATCGTTGCCATGGCGTCTGCTCCAAGCTTCGGGGTAATGCGCTTTGACATGTGTGGGAGCCGATCTGACGGACAAGAACCAAGGCCGGCTGGCTGGCTGTGGAGAACGCATCAGGACTAGTGTCATCATGCTAGTGGAGGTGGGTGGGATTTGTTTTAACACAAACTTCAAACTAATTTTTCCCACAAACTGTGATTCCATTTTTAAAACTGTTTGAGCATCGTGTTCCTTACAATTAATCCAACTAAACAAGATCCCACATGGATGTATTTTTTGTATTTTTTAAAATTTCAAAAAAATTAACTTTTTAAAATACCATTTCAACATTTTTCTTGTATTGCAACTACATTTTAAAATATTGAAATAGTACAATCAAAATATTGAATTAGTTATTATAAAACATTGAATCTAGTCACTCACAATGTTTGAATTATCTGGATACGTTTTTATTTTTATTTTTTGGGAATATTTCGAAATCCAACATTTTAAATGTAACGTTTCAACAATGTTTTTCTACAACTTCAACATTTAAATTATACTATTTCAAATTTTTTATCAAAATGTTGGAATTGTATTAATAATTAGGGATGAAAATGGTTGGGAAACATTCCGAAGAAGACTAAATCGTTTTCTGTTTCATATTTTTTTCTCGGTAGCGAAATTGATAGCGATCCCAGCAGAAACAAATACGGTGCCGGTATTACCAGAATATTGAAAATAGAATTAACACGACAGACATATGTGGTATCAATCGGAAATCGATATTAAATATCGGTAGCACAAACTACAATTCTCTGCGTATAAAGATATCAAATGTGGATATATCGTTGGTATTTCAACTAACTACAAATGCATCATAAAAAACACGAGACATTAGGAAAAATATGTTCAAATTTAAATAGGAATAAAAAGATATGAATCGGCTTTCCTAGTGATGCCACCTTTTTTGGCACACGGGAAGGGAATGCTATGATTGGGCTTAGACCGTTCTTGATTTATTGCCTATTTGGAATATAATATATACGCGGTTGGCTAGATCAGTATAAAATGATAAAATATCAACGGTAATTTCCGGCCCAAAACCAAGATTGTCGGAAACGATCGGTAAAGTCTAAAATCGTTTTCATTGTTGTTAACACAAAATACTTCAACTTTTGTTTTCATATTTTTGGTATATCATTTCTAACTACTATATACGGCCGTGAGAAGTCGGAAACGAGCCTCGGTTATCCTATGAATATTGTTTTTGCTTGCATCCCTATTAAAAATATTATAATAGTTTATTCAAAATGTTGAATTAATTTTCATCAAAGTAAAGTAGTTTAATGTTGAAACAATAATGCAAAAAAGTGTTCCTTGGCAACTAAAAAGAAAAGAGAAAAAAAAAACGTGCCTGGCCTGACCGCTTAACGTGTTGCATGGAATTCCACTGCAGCTCTCAGCAGCTAACGCACAGTCACACACGGATAATGCTGCGCTACAAACCAGAGAAAAATCACGATCGAAAATATCAAAGAAGATCATGCGGCCACAGAAAAATCATGAGCTCGAGCTCTGTAACTCGGCAATGGAGGGCGAGCGAACATGTCGAGGAAGACGAAGTCCTCCGTATCCCCCCGTTGCCCCCACGCGCCCCGTTGCCCGCCTTCGTGCCGTGTCAGAGCAGGGCAAGCATGTGTTGGAGATCTTCGGATACAGCCAGCATAGATGGATGTACCACGAAACATTCATCAGGTCCGGCGCCTTCTCCGTTGGCGGCCACGACTGGTCCGTCCTCTTCTACGGTTCTACCTCGACGGGTCCAGCTCTACCTGCCGTGACAGTGACTACATCTCGGTTTACGTCGAACTTTTGTTCAAGGGAGCCTCAGCCACGGCGTGGGCATCCTGCAAACGGTGATCTTACTGGGATTGCTCCACAATCTGGCATACCTTAAGGATGATCAACTCACCATCCAATGCTCACTGTAACGAAATCGCCACGGGTTTCGGAAACTAGACTCTTGAGTCTTGACCAACAGAATTGAGGCGCCGCTGTCCAACATCATGGAGCAGCTTGCCAAGGTGCTTGCTTCAGGAGAGGGTGCAGATGTCAGTTTCAGTGTTGGAGAGAGGAGACTTTCGCAGCTCACAGGATGGTACTCGCGATGCGGTCGCCAGTTTTCAAAGCCGAGCTCTATGTGCTGATGAAAGAAGCACACGTTCAGCAGGTAACAATTGAACTATTGAAGACATGCAACCTGGTGTGTTTAGGGCGTTGCTACATTTCATTTGTACTGATTCCTTGCCTGAATTGGATGTGGATCATCGTGGCAGAGCTTCTAACATTGAAATGATCTGGAATTTACTCATGGCTGCGGATAGATATGATGTGGAGAGGCTGAAGCTGCTATGTCAAAGCATCATTTGCAAGAGCCATGAAGTGGAAAATGTGTCAACTACACTGGCTTTAGCTTATCAGCATAACTGCGACAAGCTTAAGAATATTTGCCTTCATTTTATCAACAGTCTAAGCGTGATGGATGCTGTGGTGAAAACTCAAGGTTGCAAGAATATCAAGACAAGCTGCCCTTCTGCACTGGTAGATGTGTATGAGAAGACAATGTGGTTCCATAAAACTGAGGCAGCTCATCTCAAGTAGCATATTTATAAGTTGGATGATAAAGACGTAATTAGATTAGTTTAGGAATTGTTTGGTTTGATAATTTTTTACTCTATAGAACAGAAGGCTCATATAAAGTTTTACTCTGAAATAAGCAACCTCATATATAGCACTATGAACAATTTACTTGTTTATCTCCTCAGAAGACAAGCTGCCCTTCTGCACTGTAGATGTGTATGAGAATACAATGTGGTTCCACAAAACATAAGCAGCTCCTCTCAAATAGCATATTTACACGTACGTATGGATGATTAAGACCGTATTAGATTAATTTAGGAATTGTTAGGTTTGATAGTTTATAGTCTGTAGAATACTCATAAAGTTTCACTCTGTAATAATCAGCCTCATATATAGTACTTAGAACAATATACTTGTTAAATCATCTCCTCAGGGGCTTAATGTGACACTTGCCCAATTTTGTGTGGCATGGCTTGCTTGTTATTCACACTACATAACATCCACTTTTGTTTTCCGTTTTTGAGGAGAAACAGGTCTTCCGAATGCACATTCACGGTTAGTCTCCTAGAAAATAAGTTTCGTGAACAAATTACTCCATGGATGTGGATTATCCTGCTCTGTACTCTTACAAAACCAGACCTAGCCAATATATCTGATCAGTAGAATCAATCATTGGCAACTCTGACAATTTTGCCTTCCGCATTAGGCTCCCGTCTGTGGCACAACATGATCTTGTGCTCCACTCCCTCCTGTTGAAGTTGAGTAGAATCAGTCCTTCCACTATCTGATCAGTAGAATCAGTCCTTGCACCTGAATTCTGAAGCTTTTGATCTGGGACACCTCAGCCTTTCTCTTCACGAGAAGCTTATTGCTTGCAGTTATCCTTCGCAAGCGAAAGCTTCGTGCACCGGGGGGGCTTCCCTTTAGGGTATGTTTGGTGAAGCGTCTTGTACTGTTCATCAAACACAAAATTGGAAAAGCCGGTAAGCTACAGCGAAAAAACTCCGAGCCGAAGCTGATGTATTTTTGTCTGGGTTCTACCTACATAACGATAGGCTGACAAGAGGATCAAGGGTTTCCTAATTCAGTGTGGTTGGAAGGACTCTGTCGCCTGTCCATACTGTTCACCGTCCCAAACAGCTAAACAACTCTTTCTGCACTGCAATAATGCAGTGCAGAAAGAGTTGTTTAGCTCCAGTCCTTGTCTCCATCCCATGCACTCACTTAATTGCCGAGCAAAGTGGGCAACTATCCTTGTTGTTGCATTGTGGAACATGTGGAAAGCAAGAAGCAGGAGGGCTTTCCATGATGGCGTGAGGTACTACCTGTGCAGACGGCATCTCTCTCTCTCTCTCTCTCTCTCTCTCTCTCTCTCTCTCTCTCTCTCTCCCTCCTGAGTTTGTTTTGATTGTTTTGTTACTCGATGGTGTTTGTAATTTGTCTCTATTGTCGAGTGTCAGAGTTTCATCCTCCGTGTCTCCCTTCTCTTCATCACAACTAGTTTAATGAAACTGAGGCTCTTCTCACTCCGTTGACTTTAAATGAGGCAGTTGTAACGGTTGGCGCCCAAAACATGCTTTTCTATCGAGATAGAAGGCAGAGACACCATAGGAGGCAGATAGCCATATTGAAAGTAAATAGTAGTCCTTTCGATATTTGGGGTAACACGCAAATATTTATGTCGAAGTGTATCCAAACGGAAGACCATGCTCTATGCATGGGCTGCCTCATGAGTAAGCAAAGATTTGAGAAGCAAGTGAGCAGAGATAGAACATACGACTAGGTCAGCTTACAATTGGAGTGGGCGCAATCTAAGATGGATTCAAAAAGTTAAATCTTTATTTTCTCAAATTGTAATTATTTAAGCCATCATGTTTTTCAGAATCAAGGCAATAAAAAGTACCAAACAAATGTTTTTGTACTGTTTAAAATTTAAAATTTTAACATTTTAAATGTAACTGTTTAATATTTTCCTTGTATTATTACAACATCTTACAAAAATGTTAAAACAATATGACCTAGTTATTGTCAAATTTTAAATTTGAAACTAATCATCAAATATGTTTGTTCCACGTGGATACATTTTTTTGTATATTCTGAAAATGCAACATTTTGAATGTGCTATTTCAACATTTTGCAAAACTATTAGAACAGTGTGGATTTAACTAGTCATTATCAAATGTTTAAAACCTAGTCATCATACATAATGATTGAACATATTATGTACCTTTTAACATTTAGTAGTAAAGTTTCAATACATTTCACAAATGTTGAATCCAAGTTTCTATATGTAAAAGGAATATTTTAACTAATTATCAAAGTAGTGAATTTTTAATAAAGTATATTTACCATAGAGAATTGACTACATCGTAATTTTTTGGACCTTGATGGGCCACTCTGCTAGGAAGATAGAAATAACACAGGCAAAAAGAAAACGGATCCTATAGTTTTTTATTAGAAATTACTATGGTCCAGTTTAACGCTTTATATGAAAAATACAAAATTAAAAGCCAATGACTATATTTCAGTTGACTGAAAACAGCATAACCGTTTAGTCGATGTATAGCAGTCATCTATTTCAAATCCAATGATAATCCACATTGCATGGGCACTCTTTACTCGCCTTCAACCTCCAGACAATGCTCAACGCCCCTCGGCCATCGCCGATAGCGTCGTTGTCGCTGGGTCCACGGTTACTTACCCAGCTCCTCTAACCTGTCGCCATCGAGCTCCCCTGGCCCAACCGCCAGATCACTCGGTGATTCTGCCTCTGTCGTCTCTCTTGCCGGCGTTGCTGGTATAGAATGTGTCGCCCCAACCTCCTCTTTTAAGTCCGGCATTCATGGAGTCCCATGACTCCCATCAATCCCTAAAATCCTAACAATTCTCAACTATAACTTCACCTGACCGGAGTTCTTGAAAGTCAACTGAAGTATTCATCGATTTCACTCAATTGAAGAAAAGTAAATCTGAAATTAAAATGTACCTCCTGTATATATATAGATTCCTGGATTCATTAATTCAACATATATCATGTTTTATTAATTGAGAACACTTTCAACATATCATGTATGTCCCACCATTCACAGCTACCACTCAAACTGGTTTTTTCGTTTCTTTGGGCCCAACTTCTAGAATCTTTTTTTTTCCCGGGACCTTTCGTGTGGCCTGCGGGCGAGGTAACGCGCTTGTACTCAAGAAACCCGGACGACTCCCGAAGGCAGGATCCCCCTTGTTCTTTATCCTCCTCAGTCCTCCCTCAAGACGGAAGAGAGAGATCTGAGATCCATGTCGCTAAATCGCTCCAGTCCGTAGACCGCAACTCGACTCGATTCAAGTCAACCTTCATGGGATTGGTGGGAGAGAAAGAGGCTGCTTCTCCTGGCGTGGACTTCCTGGAGTGGCTGGGGCCGGACACCTCCGCCGTCGTCTTCGCGCTGCTCCGCGACCCCGCCGACATCGCCCGCGCCTCCGTCGTCTCCCGGTCATGGCGCACTATCGGTCTCCCCTCTTCCACACCACCCCCCCCCCCCCCCCCCCCCCCCTAATATTTATTTATGTCCCCTCTTTTCCTTGAGATGCCTGGATCTAGATGTATTCATTCTGTTCAATTCAATCTGCCGCATCTGTCTTGCTTTTCTTGTTTGCAATCCCGTTTATTTATCTATTCTCTTGTCTTTCTTGTCTTTCTTGTTTGTAATCCTCATTAATTAATTAATTTGTTATCATCCACGCCGCGAGAATTGAAATAATAATTCGATTTTCAAATTACCTGTAATTTCAGTCTTGGCGACTCACTTCAGCAAAATACAATGTCTGCGAATTTGTCCTGATGTTGCCAACTTCACCCGCATTGAGCAAGTAACTTCGGCCAATCATAGCAATAGCAATGGCGAACTTGCTGAATCAAGTGCTGCTACTGCTGCTGCGTGGGAGATCCACGAGAGAGATCATATGGTGTACACGCACCTTACACACACTCTTCTCTCCCCTCGCACCAGCCAGAACTGCATCGCCGGGTGTATAGGGGCATCCAGCACTGACAATTTCCCGGAAGAAACCATAGAGAACACCCTGGATCCATGGGAGGTTGTGGACTTGGAGCCATCTTATTGGTCCAGTGGGGGCCATGCGGATCCTGACGTCCCGGAATATCTTGTATATAGGCTTTGTTCAGACCTGTGCCTCATTAATGAAATCCGGGTACAGCCATTCAGAGGTGTGTATGTGATTATGGTATCTTCTTTTGTTTATAACAAAAGCTTAGGTACCAACAGCTAATATTTTCTTGCGATGCAGCGTTTTTCCAGGCCGGCCACCCAATATTTTCTGCACAGTATGTTCGCTTTAGATTGGGTTATCCAAAAACGCCTCTGCAACCTGAAGATCTTGTATCCGATGAAAATGAAGGGAAGCTGATCGCTGACAATAACTATATCTGGACATACACATCACCGGAGTTCCCAATGTTGCAGGTCCTCTTAATATACTTCTTCGTTTTCATATGCATTCTTTTTCCTCACAAGCGTGAATTCATTCATGCAGTACATTTGGGAACAGACTGTAGAATTAATCTGGAGCTAGAACATCGTTTAGTTTGACTGGGAAAACTATATTTGCAGTGTTGTTTTTCATGCTCTTTGAAATGGAAGATAAAGTTTGGTCAAGATTTGTTGCCGTGTTGGGTAAACTGTTTGAAGCAAAATGTTTTGTTCTGTTTCAGGAGAATGTTTTACAATCTTTCGAGCTACCACGCTCAGTTCTTTGCATTGGAGGAGTTGTGAAGGTTGAGCTTCTTGGTAGGGTTCAGAAACAGCAGGCTGATGATCTGTACTACATATGGTGAGTGCCAGGTCCTTTCGCATTTGCGGATGAAATGTGACCCTTTCCCAGCGGTTTTATGGCATCGTGGGCTCTGTTTCTGATTACATGTCTTCCATTTGCACTGATGGATGGTGCCCTTTTTTCTGCAGTGTGACGCATGTCCAAATATTGGGGACTCCACTGTCATCAGAGTTTGGGGCAGCTGCTTCTATTAGTGATCTGGTTCTCAAGTACTGTTCGGCTCCTGTTCATAGCAGCTGCTCTAAACTGTCAGGCAGCCGATCCAAATGGCGCAATTTTGAAGCCAGATTGTGGCGTGAAGTTACTGGTCAAGGAATTGGGTTGAACCAAGAGCTATTGGGCAGGCTATTGGGCCCTTCGCTTCAATTTTTGGTTGACGATGATGATGAGATGAAGGACGCTAGCCCAACTTAGATAGTTCTGGCATGTAGTATGTTATGATTGTGAGAAGGTTTCATGTATTTTCTTGTGTTGAACTCGACTTTGTAAGCATAGTTTTGTCAGCTTATGCTGGTATTGAGGATCGTCATCCATTTGTCTGCTTATTTTGCCCGTTTTATTAAAGTAGGAAAACAAGTTAGACATTGATCTTCTTGTATGAGGATGTTTGTTCAAGATAACAAGTGTATAGACATCACAACTGAGGTTAATCAAGCAGTATTGTCCCATGTTCTCTACCTGTGAGGAAGCATTTTACTTGCGTTGGACACAAATGGATTTTTTTTATGTTATTTTATCTCTATCTGCTGCTTCGGGTGACCGGGTGTTTTTCACTTTTCTTTCTGTCCAGTGCAAACATTTTTGTAGCATTGCAAACATTTTGGCTCTAAAGGGAAATTCATGCTACCTCTAACGATGAAAGCTTCTGACCAACTGCAGGGACTCCAGCTCATTTGTACACATCATCTGAAACCTGAAGTGCATGATAGGTGGTCATACATACGAACAGTTTCTGACGAAGAAAACATATTTTACAGCTCGCCTCGCTGTTTTGCAGCACCTGTTTTGCAGCAGGTACAGTGTTTCAGTTATTTCTTCAGCAGCAGCTACAGTGTTCGCAGTTATTTCTTCAGCAGTCGCTACAGTAAAACGGCTGCATCGCAGCGAGGTGAACAGGCTTGCATGCCCAAAATCAAATTCTTCACATGGCTCGTCTTCAGAGATAGAATTAGTAACACGGACTTGTTGAGGAGACAAAATAGAGCTCTGCCAGATTACAACTGTGTCCTCTGCCAAAATGGGACTGAAGAGACACCTGCATCTTCTATTCACTTGCCCCTTCAGCAGATTTTGTTGGCAATCGATTGGGATTCAGTGGAACACAAACATTTCTCCTGATGACATGCTGTTGCAGGCCAGACAGAATTTTGGCTCTAAAATTTTCAAAGAATTCTTCATGGTAGCCTGCTGGAAAATTTGGGGGCATAGAAATAAAATCATTTTTCATAATGGAGTTCTATTCTTTGATGCTTGCGATAGAACCTTTAGATCTGACCTTGCTCTGGTGTCTCACATAGCAAACCGCAACGTCAAACTCTTGTTGGATAGTTGGCTGCGTAGTCCGCTATAATTTTATTGTTATTAGGGTCATCTTTGTGCCTGCTGAGGCCTTGTAAAATGTAAATATTGTTTCATTAATAAAAAAGTACAGTGCCCCCCCCCCCCCCCCCCCCCCACTGGTTCGGCTCAAAAACAAAATCCTATGGGAAAATTAACCTGAATTCAAGTTCAATTTTCCTTCTTGTTTTCGTTATAACTGATACCAATTGAAATGGACTTCATAGAAAGCCATGGATAGGTTTTTTTTTGGGGGGGAGGGGGGGGGGTTGTTTCGGGTTAACCAAGCCTCTCTGTCACTCGATTGGGAAATAGTAGCTATTTTTCGACAATTTTTTTATGACCCGAATATTGCCTGTTGTGTCAGATTTCATCAACAATGAAACAAACGGTTCTTTTGGGTTGTTTATGTTTAGCTTAATTGTGGGACGACACTTTGTTTTTATTTATTTTCTTAATTTCTAATATAACTTTTGTACATTCGCCAATGTTTTCTTACACAATTTTTAATATAATAATTAATACAGTAGGAGTTTTATAATAATAAATGTTGGGCATAATTTTAAATCTAGAAAGGACGTCAAACAACGTCCAATTAATCAGGACACGCGGCGTCCCAACTGGACGCTCTTGTTCTAAGAGTCCCTCTTCTGGTCAAACTAGACTCCCAGGCAGTCGAGTTGTGAGGACTCAGAAATTCAAATAGTCCCCAACTCCCGACTACAAAGCCTGGCGGCACCGCCGACACTCGTATATGAGGGCGCCGCCGCCGTTACTGCCCTCCATATGTGAGGCTACGGCGACCATGCCTCTTCTTCTGTGTAGGTATAATTTATTTTGCCATGACTTCTGTGTAGGTATATATATATTGCCTCCAAGTATATATTACCAGTGAAGCTTTTGCTGCGTGCCCATGAAAATTTTCAAAACAAGTTCCTGAGGACAATTGACTAATGTCTTACTGTATCTCGGTGCTGCTCCTGAGTCCGCAAATTACCAGAACCTGAACAAGGTTCCCCTACTGGTGTTTCGAAGAAAAGCACAAGGTAAATCTTTGATTATCTTCCACCTTCAGCAGACATGGAGCATGCAGCATGGTGACCAGAAAAGAGAAAACAAGGCCAAAAAGTGTCGGCTGTTCGCTTCATATCAACTAAATCAAACACTATAAAATTATCAGAAAACATAACAATGATTAGACATACCCCATTACTCTCACTATTCGGTAAACTACAGCTTCTAAAACAAATTGACAGTTACATGATAATCCCTTCATTAATTGAACAATAGCTTTGTTACAATGGAAGTTGATGACAATCTACGTCTCTGGACAGGTTAACCGACTATCGAGGGAGTGCATATACATAGTTCTGCTTGGTGCCACTTTTGTACTTCCATTGGAACATGTGCATGATAAAATTACCACCGTCAACACTTGATTCACCGGACTGAAACTTGGTGTAGCAAGACAATTTGCTCAGGAATAAAAAAAAGGTTCATTGTAAATAAGGTCGTAACATGACCACATGATAGCATATCAGAATATGAACTTTTGTTTGCGTCGATGGTCTTGCATGTGGCTCAAAAGTAGCACACGGAGAACGGCCATGGGGAAGCGGCTTCATGCAGCGGTAGCTTTTTTTTTATAAGTACAAAGTACAACTCAGACGCTCATAACGCACGCACACTCACCTTTATGAACACACGTACGCAAACCTTACCTTTATGAGCATTTTCGAAGATTGTGCCGGCACATCCTAGATATTGACGAAATCACCACTGACGCCTCGCTGTCGACGGAAGCGTCGCTTACCACTGAAAGCATAATGTCGTTAAATTCTAGAAAATTCGCTCCCACAGAAAGTCAAACCCATGACCTAAGGTGCTACTGAGGCTCTTGTAACCGCTAGGCTACAGGCCCTTTCGCATGCAGCGGTAGCTTGGCCTGGATGGGGGGAAAAGGGTACCCGGCGGCAACCTTTGAACTGGGCTTATTGGGTGTTTTCTTATTGGGCTTTCAGCTGGGCTTTGAGTGCCTTTCGGCCCTCTATAAGCTCAGCGCTTCTATCGACTCCTGGTCTCCCCTCCGACGCCGCCATTGCCGCCGCCGCCGCGGCGCCGCTTTCTCCCGCTTTTCAGAAGGTTTGTCTCGCCCCACCTCGTCCGTTTCCCTACTCCATCGGTTCGACTTTGATAATCTTTTCTTTCTGGTATTCTACGAGGGCACTCGATTTCCGCCTCTGTTAAGCCGATTATTTTCTTTCCGGGCGTGGTTGTCATCTCTGATGCCTGCCGACATGCCAACACCGACGACGATATCTACCTGCACAGCAGAGACGGAGAAAGGCAAGCATGTATTCGATATCTTTGATTACAGCCAGCACAGAGGCTTAGGCATCGGAGAACTCATCAGGTCCGGCACCTTTTCTGTTGGTGGGCATGACTGGGCCATCCGATTCTACCCCGACGGATTCGCTGAGTCTAGCAGAAACTACATGTCTGTTTATCTTGAGCTATTGGACAAGGATACCAAGGTGCCACCGGTTTGTCGACTTCTGTGAGCAAGACAGAATTAAGGATGTTTAACTCCGGTGATCTTACTAGATTTGCTCCACAGAACGGCTCCTTCATGCAACGAAGTCAGTTTGAGGCATCCCCATACCTGCAGGATGATCACCTCACCATCCAATGCATTGTCACTGTAAGGAAAAAGCCTCAGGTATCGACAACAAAATCTGCGAACCAAATGGAGGTCCCGTCGTCCAGCATTGCGGAGCATTTTGGTGTCTTGTTGGACGCAGAAGTGGGGGCGGATGTCACCTTTAATGTTGGGGGTGAGAAATTTACGGGGCACAGGATCGTGCTCGCTGCACGGTCACCTGTTTTCAAAGCAGAGCTCTTTGGGGCGATGCGAGAGGCCAAGCTGGACCACATTACCATTGAGGACATGCAACCTGCTATCTTTAGGGCGATGATGCATTTCATCTATACTGATTCGTTGCCTGAAATGGACGACGATATAGATGTTAAATGCAAAATGGTACAGCATTTACTTGTGGCTGCTGACAGATATGCCATGGACAGACTCAAGTTGGTATGTCAAAGCATCCTTTGCGAGAATCTTGATGTGGAGACCGTATCAAGTACATTGGCTTTAGCTTATCAGTATAACTGTGAAAGGCTTAAGGATATGTGTATTGATTTTATCACAAGTTCTAACGTGATGGATGCGCTGGTGAAAACTTCAGGTTATAAGGACCTCAAGAGAACCTGCCCTTCTGCACTAGCAGAAGCATTTGAAAAGAAGATGAGCCGCAAAATATAATTAAGCTGCTTGTTGTCTCTTTATAATTGTGATTTCGGATGAGCTGAGTTAATAAAAAAACAGTTCACTCCATCAATGTGTTTAAGTGCTTATTAACGCAGTATTTGCAGTTCAGTTTGTTGAAATTGCTTCTGAGCTCTGCTAAATATTCATGTTAGCCTAATTATGAATGTTGTGTTAGAATAAACCTGCATTAGTGTCTAATAAGTTATTCACAATGTCTAGTACCAGTCCTTGAGGTATAAAGATCGTTTTACTCTATGCACAAAGATTTAGCTTTGGGTATATTGCTTTCTTCAGAATTAAGTTAACAGGTAAGGCAGTCCATAGTCCGCACATTTTCGTACCACTTTTATGTGTGTCTTTTTGATAATTGCCATAAAACTGACATCTAGAATATTAAATAATGTAGCATTGCCTTTTCACACAACACAGTTGCATCTGCAATTGCATAAGCTTGTGAAACTGAGTAAATTCTGGTATGTGGATTAGTGTATATCATAATTTGGTACTAGGAAAGTTCTTGTTTTAAGGACTTCACAGGGGAGTGTACATATTCACCAGCATTCTTACATGCTACATTAATTTTTGGCCCATCTTGTATGCTACATAGCAGGAGTTTTATCTGCACCTGCAACCTTCTGCATCCTGGGACGATGCAACATCTAATCAACATCAGTGATGAACAAATGCACATTTCGGCGCATGCTCTATTGATATAGCTGCTAGGGAAAATTAATCAAACTTTGAATCAACTTTATCCGCAAGGAGAATATTGTTCTATTTCTTTTTGCTGCCCTCAAACACGGTCAAAAGGCATTGTTCCTAATTTAATAACCTTTTTTTCCCTTTCTTCATGTAAGTTTGTATTGGCAGTAACAAATCAAATTGATCTTTCACCCCGTGTTCATTACCTTATTCTATGCTTAGTGTCGTCACCCGATTGAATGGGGTGTTCGGCAGATATTTGGATCGGTGGGAGCAACGTGGGTAGCGAGATCAATCTAAGAACACGCAGAGGGTTTTATACTGGTTCAGGCCTCCCAAAGGATAAAAACCCTACGTCCAGTGCGATCTTGTATAATGTGGCAGCCTTTGCGTTAGGGTTTCGCAAGGTGCCAGATAGATTTCCCCGGAGGGGTTACATGAGTATTTATAGGCTAGTAACCGCCTATCAGAGTCCTTCCTAATTACAGTACTCCTTCTCCGTATCTAACAGGGAGATCGTATCCTTCCCGTAAACTGTACCGTGTAAGGCAAGTCTTCGGAAAAGTCTAAAAATAGTATTCGGAATATCCGGGACCTAGGGCTACGACATAAGCCCCTGAACATGTCACTTGGCATATCCACATTTATATGAGAATATGACAGGGGATATGTTCTGCAGTCAACCTAGGATCCCGAAATACCGAACAGCCTTCTTCGGTCCATCAGCCTTTAACATCTTCTGAATTTTCCTTCTTCGGAATTTATACTTCGGAACCAGTTGTCTTCGGAATTCCGAACACCAAAACTTCAATTTGTCTTCTTGTGACCCTTCAGAGAATCTCTTCAAAATAAAAAATGACCTTGACATGACAAGTCAAACTTTGTCTTCTCTCGCCTGACGAATCTGACGGTATCTCCAGTGACGAGTCGCCTCGTCTTCCTGTACTCCTGGAAACGCGTAAACAAATCCTTTTCCCACTTGACATTTCAAGTAACCGAAACGCCGCATTCAAAGCTATAAATACGGGGTTCCAGGTTCTCCAATCTTCATCCATCTCTTCAGTTTCACCACTTCCACCATGGGCCGCAAGAGATGCGTCAACCCTAGGTTCTCGCAATGGCTCAACACCAATTTCACCGGCGGATCCGGTTCTTCTTCCTCTATCCCATCTAATGAGAGCCCGGCGACTACCCTTCCTGAGCCGGTTGATCCAGCAATCCCTCCTCCTCCACCAACACAGGTGACGGATTACGGGCTTCCTCCTCCAAGCTCTCCTCCAGATCCTTCAAGCATCATCGATCTGGAGGAGGACATCGACGACGAAGAATACGCCAGGCGCCTCCATGTGACCTTGAACAAAGGTCCGCGTGGCGTTCCCGCCGACGCCAATGTCATCTCCATCGACGACTCCAGCGACGATGAGTCCGCAGGCGAAGACACCATGGACACGGACATCCTTGCAGCCTCAAGCCCTGCAGGCAATCCTGCTTCTGCTACGCTATCAAGTGACGATTCAGTTCTGCCTTCTACCGGGGTTGCAAACCCGATCCTTGACTCTAACGTGGGAAGCGCCCACATCTCCTCTCGTGTGTCCTTCATCACCAGCGCAAGCGGTGGGGACACAGAGAACACTTCTTCAGGTGGCGCTAAAGTTCCCCCTGAGGACGCTGATGAAGGGGGGAACTAGGGATACGAGCAGATCCCATGCTGCTCACACCTGAGTCTTGTATTTCATTTTCCCTTGTCTTCAACCTTTCTGTAGTAGGCAAGTGCTTCCCTGAGCTTCAGATGTACCTTAGATCTTTGTAATAGAACCTTCGGTTTAATGAATGGAAAGCTGCCTTCAATCCAAAAATGCGAATATATGTGTTCAAGTATGTCTTCACATTTTGTCAATAAGTCTTCTTGATAAAACTTTGCAAATCACATCTCCAAACTGCTCTGAACTCAATTTTATTGAGAAACAATATCTTCAGAGGACAATATCTTCGGGAAAACACTCTTCGGAGATCAACTCTTCAGAAGCCATAATCTTCGGAGAAGAAATCTTCGGAATACAAGTCTTCGGGGAATAAGTCTTCAGAGGCCAAGTCTTCGGAGAACAAGTCTTCAGAGAAGAAACTAATTTCTGGTGACAATATTTTTCTGCACACTATTCAGAAATATCCCCAAAAACTGCCATAACAAATTTCCCCAAATCTCGGCAACAGAAACCAATCAAATTTCAAAATAACGGGAATGTCGCACGGCGTTGTTCTACCAGGCGCATTTACTGGGGAAGATTACCTTCCTTGAGAAGCCAAACGGTCGCGAGGGTCCATAAAACCCAACTGCAACAGTCGTCTCCCTCCTTTCGCATCACATTCTCGCCATTGCTTAAACCCTAGATTTACTTTCATCGCAAACCCTAGCTCCATCCTCATGGCCGATGCCGCACCCGAGAAGACCACCTCTGTTGCCCAGGAGCAGCAGGAGGACTCCAGCAGCTCCACCGATTCCCCCCCTAAAGCCCAGCAACTAATGGCGGCGGGCGAAATTCCCGAATCCATGGATCATTGGAAGCCCGGGGAGATCAATGAACACTATATCAAGGAGCTGCGGAAGCTTGGATGGATCTCGGAGTTCGTCATCACCAAGGAGAACAAGGGCGCCATGTGCTTTAGCTTCGATACCACAGAAATCCCGGTATTCGAATCTCATCTGATCTGTGGCTTCAACCTTCCTCCTTCCAAATTTCTTGAGCGCGTTTGTAAATACTATAGCATAGAGCTTCTTCATCAGAAACCTCAAGCCGTTGCCCTGCTGAGCATCTTCTCAACCCTCTGTGAGTGTTGGTTGGGCACTGCTCCTTCTCTAGATCTGTGGCGGGTGTATCATGAACCCCGCTATTACTCTTCTGGATTGGTGGGATGCGTGAGCTTCAATGTTCGGAGCAAAGCTCCGTATCCCGATTTTGCATACATGCATTCTTGGAGTGGCTACCGTTGGAAGTACTTCATTATGGATGATTTCTCCAAGCATGACATCAAGGGCAAAGGGTTGCTACCCTTCCACCAGGCATGGAACAAATCAGTTCCGGTCATGGACGAGCGACTCAAGAACATGACGGCCAAGGTTACCGAACTGGTAGCTCGGGGTCTGAGAGGCGAACACATCGTGGAAGAGTATGTCCACAGGGGCTTCTTCCCTCTTCAGCACTGCGAGCCCCTGGCCATGTTTGGGGACGGACCTCGGAATCCCAGATGGCTCGGAGGTAAAAATCCGTTCTTTAGTCTTCAATATCATCTATTGTATTTTGCAACTATCATCATCTTGAATGCCTTCACAGTCGAGACCGTTCCCGAAGACTAGGTCGAGAGGCGTCTCTGGGCTACCCTCGAATCCACCAAGCAGGAGAAACCAGAGGGCTTCCCACTTCCGTACAGCGCCGCGAACCCAGCGGAAAAGGTAAACTTCTTTCTTGATCATTCTCTCATCGTGTAAATCACTCATCCTCTTCTGCTTTGTCAGGACATGTTCGGGCCTGACCCTTCGGAAGGAGGTGCTGACAATACCATGCTCCTGGAGAGCAGCAGCAGCAAGAAGGAGCCCCAGGAACCTCCGAAGAAGAGTTCTGCTAAGGCGTTTGCCGACACTGTTCTGAACTCCCCAGATGCACATGTTTGAATTCTTCTTTTTCAACTCACAAGATTTGATCCTTTTCTTTCTAGTAACAGTCTTAATAAACTTATCTTCAGGGATCTGGCGTGGACCTGCAGAGCCTAGAAAAGAAGGTAAATGACTTGAGGTCTACCCTGGCATCCAGCGTGGCTCCGAAGACTCACGCTCCGAAGCCACCATCTCCTCCGAAGCCTGCTGCCCCCGGATCTTCTTCTAAACTGAAGCCCAGAGCTCCTCCGAGGACCAGATCTTCAAAGGCCAAGCTTTCAAAAGAGGCGCCTAAGATCCAACTGCAGCCGGCTCGGAAGAGAAAGCTCAAGTCTCCAGCAACCACTTCGGGGACTCCTTCAACAGGCGACAACCCAAATCCGGGTGATCAGGTACCCTTGTCAATTGTGTTCGGAACTCTCTTTGCTGGATTTTCGAAGATCTCTCAACTGCGCAACTCTCAGGGCAAGAAAGCTACCGCTGCTAAGAGGCCTTGTCTTCGAGCTCCAGGAGGTGCTGGTTCAACTAGTGTTCCAACCCAAGCTCTTCAAGCTCCAGGAGGAACGTCTTCTTCAGAGCCTAGTGTCTTCGGCAAGATTGTGCAGGAAGTTCAGGCTGCAGAAGCCTGGCATTTGAAGACTTGTAGGGCTTACAGCGCCAAAGTTAACCTGCTTCAGCAGGAGAACAAGGCACTACAACAAAAGCTTTCTGAGTCCGCTCCCAGCCCCGCTTTGTCAGAGAAGAATACCAAGATCAATCAGTTGGAAGCGGACTTAGCATCGGCGAAGCAAGCTCTGGCTGAGTCTCAAGCAGCCCATGCTTTAGAAGTAGAAGGTCTTCGGGGCACCAATTCTTCGTTAACTTCTTCTGTTGAAGGTAATTGTCTTTTCTGCATCACTTCATAATATTGACTGCTTACTGTCTGCTTATTGATGTACTGTTTCTGCTCTTAGATCTGAAGAACAAGTCCAAACTTCTGGATGAGAAGTTGGCCCTCAAGGAACAAGATCTTCAGAATCTTCAGCAAGAGGTGGCTGCCCTCAACGAAGACAACGAAAAGCTGAAGGCCAACAAGGAGAAAGCTGTGGAAGAAGGCTATGCCCGTTGCATTGCGGGCAGTGCCTATACTCTCGCACTGCTCAAGTATCATCTTCCTCACATGAACCTTGACTTCATGAAGACTGGCTTCGTTTGCGACTCTACGCAGCGAGACTTATTGATGGATGAAGTGCATCGTGAGGCTGATTCCTTTGTAACAACCCTGCAACTTATTCCCAGCACCACTCCTGCCGAAGAAGAAGCTCCTGCCGAAGATGAAGCTCCTGCTGCAAAAGACGATGACATCAGCGATGGCCAAGAGTAGATTGGCTCTTTTTTAGAAGAGCTTGTAATAAACATTTGGTTCTGTAATGACAAGGTGTAAGCCCATTGTTGGGGGATCGAAGGTCTCGGAGGGACAGATCAAAGCCCTCCAACGGGTGATAGAGGTGTTTTGGTTCTGGCGAAGCCTTCGGAGGTTGTCGATGCCTTCGAGTCTCCTCGCGAAGCCCTCTTCGCTTGTCGTCGTTGTCTTCTGATTGGAGCGAAGCCCTCTTTCGTGGTCCGCGGTGCCGGACGAAGAGGTTCTCGTTCAGGTTCCCTGCAGTTCAGTTGCGCGAAGCTCTCCTTCTCCCGTGATGCCGGGCGAAGGGTTCAGGTGATTTAGAGAGTTCAGAACACGGTGCGAATGATTCTTCCTCTGGCTCGTGGCCCGAAAAACCGATGTCATTACAGGATCATCTCACTCCATATTTATAAGGGGGAGAGTGATCATATTTACATCCATGCCATTGGCTGTGTAAGCATGGCCCTTAGTTTGATTGCCTTCTCCATTTTGCCTTCGCCGTTGGCTGTTGGTCTTCGCGTGGGTCGGGTAGGCTTCGGTGTGTTCCCCAACGTTGCATTCCCCTTCGCATGTGTCTTCATTTCTTCCAATTGGTTTGTCCCTTGACTTGGATCGCAGCTGTCTCCCCAACATTAGCCCTCAACTGTTGAAAGGAGGTTAGCGAAGCCGTTTCCTTGAAGCAGTTATCTCTTTAGCTGCGATTTTTTCTTTATTCTATTTCTTGTTGTTCATATTTTAGTATATTTCCCTTTTCTTACTTAAACCCTTGGTTGTACGGTTTTTCACCTCAATGTCCCCAGCTTTCGGCAGGTCTTTAAATATGTGTCGCTTTCACCTTTTCCGATTCGTATCTTTTTACCGTCGTGGCTGCTTTGTTGGCATCTCCTCTTTCGAAGGTACTTCTTTTCTTCCTTCGATGGCTAGGCAGAAGTCGCCGGCGTTTTCTAGGGATTTCCATTCTCTTCGAGCTGGTTATTTTTTCACAAAGTCTATCTCCGCCTCCCGTTATAAGGGTATCTTTTCGCAGTGCTACTCGGAGTCTGGTCTTGTTGATATAGATTCGATTCGTCTTCCTTTGCATGGTCCGAAGCAAATCCCGGAGATCCGCCTGAAACCTCGAAGCGATGAGTTTGTTGTCTTTTCGTCGTTTCTAGATGCCGGTCTATCCTTTCCTCCTTCGAGCTTTGTCCTCCGTGTTCTTTCTTTATATCACCTCCAACTTCATCATGTTACTCCTGTTGCTGTCGCAACAATGTCAGCCTTCGCTTGGGCTTGTATTAGCGAAGGTTTAAATCCTGAACCTCATGCTTTTTATCGAGTATACCAGGCCCGGCACACTCCTACTTATGATCATGAGCAACATCTCAGCCCTTGCTTCGGAGTTGTTGGTTTTGAGGCTAGGGAGGGGTTTTTGACGCCTCTTGGTAGCTTCGATCCTCCACCCTTCGATGAATGGGTGAAAGATTGGTTCTACTATAAATATCTTGCCATCGATTTTTACACTGGGAAAGCTTCTGGCATATGGATTACCAATGACTTAGAGCCTTCGCTGAATGGCTTGATTTCTCAATGTGTTGATGCTTTCCGGAGGGTTAGTCAGAGAATGACCCTTCGTGACATCCTGGAGGAATGCTTTGCTGCTGGTGTTCTTCCCCTTGCTCGTCGCAGTTGGAGGCCCTCTTCTTTTGGTAGAAATAAGTTTGGCTTAAGAATGCCAGTTTTTCCTTCGATATCGGGACCCTGTATGACTCTTCCTTGTGCTTCGTTGCCTTTGATAGCTTACTCTTGTTTTCCTTCCTCTTTTTTTTTTTTATTCCTTCAGCTTACACTTTGTTGCTTTTGCAGGTTCAATCTCTGGTCACCTCAAGACCGAGTTACTTCTTTTCTTGGGAAGTTCTCTCGGAAGGAGTGGGTTGAAAGCGCTCGAAGGGGCATCAGTGTTCGAATTAATCGGTTTTATCTGAGCTTCGACTTGTGCCTCCACAATCGTCCTTTTCCTGAGGACAATTCTTGTGAAAGAGATATTTTTCCCTACTTCAGTATTTCAGGCTCTTCAACCGTTGAGATGGATCCTTCGCTGGCAGTTGTTACTCCTGATGTTGAGTCCATTCCCAGGAATACTGAAATTCCATCTTCGCCAGGTTCTCTTCTTGTGCCGACTTATTCTCTTATCTTTGAAGAACCGTCTCCTGACGTTCCTTCGAATTCAGCTATTCCTCCTGCTGTGCTTGATATTACTTGCGAGAGTTCTTCGTTGATACCTTCGGAAGGTTTGCAAGGGTCTCCAGCTGTTGCTTCGGATGCTGTCTGTACAGATGGGGTTACAAAAAGGCCTGAATTAATTAATTCCTGTTCGCTGGTTCCTGAGTGTTCAAAAGATACTTTTGGTCTTCCAAAGAGGTCTTCGTTTTTCAGTCTACTTGGCAAGCGAAAACTTTCAGAGGTTTCGGGTCCAAGTCAGGATATTAGTTCTACTTCGGGTACTGCTTTGCCTTCGACTAGCGTCGCTGTCCCGCCTTCGCAATCTTCAAATCTTGGTATTCATTTTTAAAGAATTGCTTTTCCTCCTTCTTTCTTTCTCTTCTTTTTTTTTATCGTTATTATTCTCATGGTCCTTCGCTTCTCTTCCTTTTTCTTTAGATGCTTCGAGCTTAGGGTCTCTTGAACTGGATGTTGAAACCATGCTATCGTCTATCAATGAAGACATTCAGGCTTCGAGTGCTCTTGAATCTGCTGCCCGCAAGGTCCGGTTTCCGAAGGTTGAGCCTGGCCTGTCGAACCTTTCGGGTGACGTCCTCTTTCGTTCCCTGGTTGCTCATCAAATCAAGGTTAGTATTTTACTTGCCCCCTTTTTTCTTTTTTTTTATGTACTTCGTGTTTCTTCTAACAGCTTCGCTTCTTTCTTCTTTCAGTCTATTATTCTTACTCGAGCTTGTGCTCGTGAGTTCCAAGATTCTTCTGGTGATTCGCTACTCGCGTCGTCTCTTCAGGCCTCTCTTTCTGCGAAGGATGATTCCTTGAAAGCTTCTTCTGCTGCCACGTCTGACTTGCTGGCTGAGGTTGAGGTTCTTCGAAGCCATAAATCTAGGGTTATTTCTGATCTGTCTGTCCTTGAAGAGAAGATTCGCGAAAGGAAGGCTTCAATGGAGAAAGAGAAGTTATTTAATGAGCATCTTTTGTCTCGTCTATCGAAGGCGTCTCAGCTAAAGATCTCTTCTGGTGATAACTCCTTCGCTAAATCCCTTGTCCTTTGTGATCTTGTCAAGGAGCTGTTTCAGGCATTTGGAGCAAAATATGATGAGGTACCGGCGGATGCTTCTTTGGAGGTTTTGGGCGAGTGGCTTCGCTTGAACCTGGCTGGTCTTGTTGAAATATGCAGGAGCTTTTCTTATGACGCTATGATACTTATGATTCGGGATCTTCTCCACAGTTTCTCTTGCGAAGGTAGCGATGCTATTGACTTGGTCAGTCGTTCTGATTTTTCAATGAAGCCTTCGGATCCTTCTCATGACTTCGGAGCTGTCGAAGGCAAGTGTATGTGTCTGATTAATGACTTCTGGTGGAATAGGGTCAAGTGTCTTGTCCCTGATTTTCCCGAAGGCTCTTCCTGAACTCCTTCGAATGGTTGTAGATAGCCTTTTTGGATGTCCTTTGATATGCATTTATTTTGGATACACTTTTTTGATGTAATATTTGCTTTGTCAAAACTCTGAAGCTTTATTGCATCCAATATCTTACTCATGTATTTCATGTTCTGCGATGACTTCGAGCTCTGTATTGAGTCTTCGAATTTTCGTAGCCTTGTGTAAGCGCACCTTGTGATTATTTATCCTCCTTTGCTCTTCGGTAATTAACTTCACTGTCCATTTCATAGCTTCGATGTCCAGATGTAATGGGTTGCTTCGTAACTTCATCAGCCTTCGTCTGCTTTTGACGAAGGAAATCCGGATACGTCTTATTTTCCTATTTCTGTCTTCGCTATATGCGAAGATATACTTTTGTTCGTCATACTCTCCTTTTGTGGCTTACTTTGCCTTTTTGGAGGGTGACTGCTTCGTTATTTTTTACGGGTTCCTTTTTTAATTTTTGTGATGACTCTTTTGAGTCTCTTTTTATAACATTGGCTTCGCTTTTCTGAGCGAAGGCCTTTTGGTTGGCTTTCTCATAGCCCTTGGGTGGTAATTTTGCTTCTGACGAAAAATTACCGTTTCGGCTCTTTTGCCTTTAATTTTTGCTTCGCAGTCTTTGCGAAGATAGGGGCATTCTCTCTGCCTTTTTGGCAAATTTCTGTTTTTAAATTGAAT
Source organism: Eragrostis curvula (assembly GCA_007726485.1). NCBI lineage: Eukaryota > Viridiplantae > Streptophyta > Magnoliopsida > Poales > Poaceae > Eragrostis > Eragrostis curvula. Next base: position 69,130 of record RWGY01000963.1, read on the forward strand.
TTCTTCCTTTCTGTCTTGTGTTACGACGAGGCTTCGTCTTCTTGAGGATTTGACCTTCCTAATTCTCTTTTCGAAGGTAGATGCGATTTTTTCTACCTTCAAAAGAGCGAATCTGAGCCGTCTATCTATAAGGCAGGTATTTACCACCTTGTTTTGTAATTCGACGAGGGGGTTTCTCTTTTTTTTTTATTAGAAGCTTTGCTTCAATGATATTCTTCCGAAGGTGGACTTGTTTTTCTGCCTTTTATCGGCGAATTCGAAGCGTCTGCTTTTAGAGCAGGTATTCGTCATCATGTCTTGTAATACGACAAGGTTCCCTTCCTTTTATAGAAAAAGGAGAGATATTTTTGTAGGCGTCTGGAATGTTCTTCCTTGGTGTATATATACATGAGGTATCTCTGTCTTTTTATTCAACTTCTTCAGTCTTCTTTGCTTCATGGAGGCTTTGTGGGATCGACTTCCTCGAGGCATAGTGAAGGATCTGACTCGTCATGGCTATAAGCGCGGAGATGCTCTTCCACAGGAGCTTGTGGACCACTTCGACGAGCTTGATCGATTGAGTGCGAGGAACGCTATTGTCGAAGTTCCTCCACAACCAGTTCCTCTTGCTATTGTTCCTCCTGATATTATCATCATTAGTGATGATGAGAGCTCCGAAGGTCGTCAGGTTAGGCCTTCGCCTCCGGTTGGGGTAGCTAGTCGGACTCGTAGCAAGTCGAAGAAGTAGGTGTTTGTGTCTTCGTATTTTTGTAACTTCGTGTTGGATAATAAAGAACGTCTTTCGCTTTGTGTCTTGTTACTCTTCGATTTTATAATCCTGGAGAAGGCTTCATTATCTTGGCGAAGGCTTTATGGTCTTGAGGGGTGCTTCCCTGTGAAAGAGTCCAAGAGTGAATGAAGATTAATATTCGGCATATATAAAATATAGCAGACATAATATATGTATGAAAGGCTTCGTTTATGAGATTTTGTTTTCGTAAAAAGCTTCGTTTCGCGTTGTGCGGTGTTGGGTTTGTCGTGGGTTCGGCCCACGGACGGCGCCAAATGTTGGGGGATCGAAGGTCTCGGAGGGACAGATCGAAGCCCTCCAGCGGGTGATAGAGGTGTTTTGGTTCTGGCGAAGCCTTCGGAGGTTGTCGATGCCTTCGAGTCTCCTCGCGAAGCCGTCTTCGCTTGTGGTCGTTGTCTTCTGATTGGAGCGAAGCCCTCTTTCGTGGTCCGCGGTGCCGGACGAAGAGGTTCTCGTTCAGGTTCCCTGCAGTTCAGTTGCGCGAAGCTCTCCTTCTCCCGCGATGCCGGGCGAAGGGTTCAGGTGATTTAGAGAGTTCAGAACACGGTGCGAATGATTCTTCCTCTGGCTCGTGGCCCGAAAAACCGATGTCATTACAGGATCATCTCCCTCCATATTTATAAGGGGGAGAGTGATCATATTTACATGCATGCCATTGGCTGTGTAAGCATGGCCCTTAGTTTGATTGCCTTCTCCATTTTGCCTTCGTCGTTGGCTGTTGGTCTTCGCGTGGGTCGGGTAGGCTTCGGTGTGTTCCCCAACGTTGCATTCCCCTTCGCATGTGTCTTCATTTCTTCCAATTGGTTTGTCCCTTGACTTGGATCGCAGCTGTCTCTCCAACACCTATTTTTTAAATAATGTCTTATTCATAGGGCGAAGGCCCGAACAATGCTTTAATGCCTGTATGACCCCCCCTGCTTTTCAGTACACAGTTTCAACTGTGTGCAGGAAAGTAGTAAATCAGTAAGGCATGTAGATTGTTCATTTCTCTTTTGTACACATTTAAGTGTTTTAAGGGTGGTTGAACGTGCAACCTGTCTGGAAAAGGCCACTTATGAACCAAACAGTGGGCTAAGGATCCCCCCCCCCCCAAAACTTTTCACAAGGTGGCCATGTAACTTATCAAACCACCATTGTGGTTAAGTCTTATGACTCTTTGGTGCCTGAAAAGGCTGTTCGTACTGCGCCTGTGAACCAAACGTGTGGCCAGGACAGCGACCAAACTTGATAGACTAGCCGAAGGGCTTTGCCTTTTGGTCCGAAGGGACACTTTTAATAGATCCGAAGGGACAATGTTAATCAGCTGAACATTGCTTTATATTAATCATCTCAAGAAACTATTACACATAGAACCGACATAACTGATCGGTGTTCCAAGTTCCTGGCAACACCCCACCGTTGACTTCTGCTAACACATAGACTCCTAGCCCTGCATCTTCGACGACCATGAATGGACCTTCCTAAGGAGAAGATAATTTATGCTTGTCCTTGGTGGTGATGTCTTTCTTGATGACCATGTCTCCCACACTTAGGGTTCTTCCAACCACTTTTCTCTGATATTGCGTTTTCAACTTCTCCTGATATTGCTTCACGTGACCTAAAGCTGTACCACGTTCTTCTTCTAGTAGGATTATATCCACTTCTCGAGCATCAGGTTGTGCCTCTTTGTAAAAATTTGTAACTCGATGAGCCCCCAGGTGTATCTCCGGTGGCAACACTGCATCATCACCGTACACCAAATAGAAGAATGTATCTCTTGTGGCACGACTGGTTGAAGTTCTGGCTGACCATAACACCATTTGCAACTCTTCAATCCAGTTCTTACCCTTGGCAGACAACTTGTCAAACACTCGTGTCTTCATGCCACTCATGATGATCCCATTAGCTCTTTAAACCGCTCCGTTAGTCTGCGCATGTGCCACCGAAGAGGTGGGATGCATGATTCCATGATCGGCGCAGAACCTCTCAAACTTGCCTCCAACAAACTGCTTCCCATTGTCACTGATCAACTTCTTCGGAACTCCGAACCTCGTGACCAGACCTTTCATGAACTTCACAGCTGCCTCTTGCGTGATTCGCGTTACTGCTTTTGCTTCAATCCACTTCGTGAACGTGTCAATGGCCACGTACAAGAACTTGTACCCTCCTTTGGCCTTCGGAAAATGCCCCAAAATATCTATACCCCAGATGGCAAACGGCCAAGACAAGGGTATGGTGTGCAACTCCTCGGCGTGCCTTGTGCTTTGCTTGCTGAAAAACTGACAATTGGCACACGTCTTCACCAAACTGATCGCATCCTGCTTCGCCGTGTTCCAGTAGAACCCATGACGAAAAGCCTTCCCCACCAGGGAACGATAAGCGGTATGTGCGCCGCAAATCCCCCCATGAATATCATGCAATAACCTGATTCCTTCTTCAACGGATACACACCTCAGCAAAATCCCATTGCGAGCTCTTCGGTATAGCACTCCATCAACCAGCACATATAGCTTTGACTTCCGAGCGATGCATTTAGTAGCAGCATCATCATCCGGGATAGGGTTGTTCTCCAAGAACTGTATGATCGGAGTTCTCCAGTCTTCAACATGCCCTTCTCCCGAATCTATCACCATCATGTCCATCTCAGGGGTCGCCTTCGCCACTGAAGGCTTCGTGAGCTTCTCTAAAATCACATCATCGGAGACTGCAGATCTTGATGAGGCAATCCAAGCCAGGTGATCAGCGTCCCGATTGTCTAGTCACGGTATATACCACACTTCGAACCCATCAAATCCTTTTTCAAGCTTCCGAACTTTCTCCAAGTAATCAGCCATCTTCTGATCCGAGCATTGGTACTCCTTCGGTACTTGTCTGGCGACTAATTGTGAATCTCCTTTCACAAGCAGCCGGTCAATTCCCAGTGACCTTGCAATGCGTAGACCTGACACTAGGCCTTCATAGTCTGCGACATTGTTTGTAGCTTGAAACAGCAACTGAATTGCATACTTCATGATCTTTTCATCTGGTGAAACAAACACCACCCCTGCACCGGCGCCTTTCAAGGTGAAAGAGCCGTCGAAATACATGACCCAATGAGTAGGGTCCACTTGATCTTCTTCTTCACCACCGGTCCACTCAGCAATGAAATCCGCTAAGGCTTGACCTTTCACAGCTCTTCTGGGTACGGACTCAATCTCATACTGCCCCAACTCCACAGCCCACTGTGAGATTCGACCCACTGCATCCTTGCTATGCAAGACAATTTGCAGCGGCCGATCCGACACCACCTTGATAGGATGGGCGAGGAAATAGTGCTTCAGCTTTCTTAATGTCATTCATACAACAACTTCTGCACCATGGGATATCTTGTCTGAGCATCTTTGAGGAACTCACTGACAAAATATACAGCCCTTTGTCTTGATTCGCCTTCAGCTTCTCTTTCCACCGTCAATGCCGCACTAACATCTGACTCAGTGGCCGCAACATATAAAAGCAGCTCTTCGCCAGGTTGCGGAGGCACTAACGTAGGCATCTGCTTGAGGTAGGCCTTCAGCTCAAAAACGCCTTCTCTGCCTGTTCGTCCCATTCAAAGCCTTCCTTCTTACGCAGCAACTTGTAAAAGGACATACCTCTCTCACCCGATCTCGAGATGAATCTATTCAGGGCTGTCATCATGCCAGCTAGCTTCTGAATCTCTCTTCGGGTTCGGGGAGGCTTCAACTTCTCTATTACTGCCATCTTCGTTGGGTTGGCGTCAATGCCACGTTCAGAGATCATATATCCCAGGAGCTTGCCCGAAGTTACGCCGAAGACACACTTCTTCGGGTTGAGCTTCATCTTGTACTTGCGCAGGTTGTCCAAAGCCTGCTTCAAATCTTCCAGGAGATTCTCCTTCTTTGTCTTGACGACAATGTCATCAATGTAGGCTTCGACGTTCTTGCCTATCTGCTCCTCGAAGACGAGATTTACACATTTTTGATATGTGCAACCTGCATTCTTCAGCCCGAAGGGCATAGTTACATAACAAAAGATCCCGAAGGGGATGATGAACGTCGTCTTCTCTTGATCATCAACATTGAGACTAATTTGGCGGTACCCAGAATAAGCATCCAAAAAACTTAATAATTCACTGGTAGAAGTTGAGTCTACAATCTGATCTATCCTCGGAAGAGGGTACTCGTCTTTAGGACAAGCTTTATTCATGCTAGTGTAATCAACACATATGCGCCACGAACCATCTGGTTTAGGAACTAATACAGGATTGGCTAGCCACTCAGGATAGTCGACCGTTCTAATGAACCCGGCTTGAAGAAGCCTAGTCATCTCCTCATGTATGGCGTCACCCTTATCCGAAGTGTATCTCCTTTGCTTTTGCTTCACCGGTTTGAAAGCCGGATCGATCCCCAATTTGTGCTCGATCACCTCCCTGGAGATCCCGGGCATATCAGACGGTTTCCATGCGAACACGTCGATATTTTCCCGGAGGAAGGCTATAAGCGCGCTTTCCTATTGATCGGTCAGGCCCCCACCAATGATCGTAGTCTTGGTGGGGTCGACCTTGCTGAGCCCGACTTCTTTGTTCTCTGGATCACCCGCCTTCGCGGCTCCGTTAGGTGTCCGAGCTATCGCTTGGGCCAAAGTGTCTGGAGTCTCCGGAGGAGTATTGTCCTTGCCCTTCGGGGTTTGCACTGCATCACCCTTCAGAGCTTTGGTTTGAGGTCGCACTTTGCAGCCTGTTCTTGATCTGCGCTGATGATGATCACGCCATGTGGCCCTGGGATCTTCAACTGGGCATAAGCAAAGTGTGCTGCTACCATGAACTTGAACAAGAATGTCCTTCCCAAGATGCAGTTGTAGGCGGAATCGAAATCAGTCACTTCAAACGTGAGAACTTCTGTCCTCCTATTTTTCTTGGGGCCCACAGAGACGACCAAGTGAATTTTCCCAAAGGGCTGTGATGATACCCCAGGGACTATCCCATGAAACGATCATTCGACGGGGGTGAGCGCAGTGAGCGGCAATCCCATCTGCAGGAAAGTCTTCTTCATCAACAAGTTCAGGCCACTCCCATTATCAATCAAGGTCTTCGCAATCTTGCTCCGATGCGCGATGATCTTAGCAACGAACGGCAGCTCCGGCCCACTTGGTAAACTCTTCGGATGATCCTCAACAGCAAAGGTGATCGGGGTATCGGACCAGTCCAACTTCTTGGTGCAGGGTTCTGCGGCCAGCACTTCTCGGTAAATCTTCTTGTACTGTGTTCGGGAGGCCAAGGCAGAACTTCCTCCGAAGATCATATTGAACTCAGGGTATCTCTCCTCTTCCTCATCACGATCGTGTTGCTCGACGCGGTGCGGAGCGTTGTTTCTGGGGTAGCCCCGAACCCCCTCATGGAGTCTGATCTTGCCCTCTGCCAATCGCTGTTGCTCCATCTTCTTGTACTCGTAGCATTCATCAAAGTCGTGCGAAGTGCGCCTATGCACAGGGCACCACTTCACAGCGCCTTCGAGTCGGTCGTGCTCACGGTCGCGCTTCTTGGGAAAGCGACCATCTCCTCGTCCCCTTTGCTCTACGGCCATGACCTCACGATCATCTCCCTTCTTCTTCTGGCCCTTGCCCTTGTCGTCATTGAGTCGAGCTCGAGCATGTGCCGCCTTGGCGCAGGATTGTGCGATGTCGAAGAGCTCAGCGACCGTAGTCGGCTCTTTTTCAGCGATCGTCTCCACGGTCTTCACATCCAAACACCCATCGCGATAAGCTCTGATGACCTCCACATCATGGATCTTCGGGATGGTGTTCCTCATCTGACAGAAGCATTTGGTGTAGTCCCGAAGAGACCCATCTGACTTCTGCCTGATATTCTTCAACTGATCTGCGGTTCCGTGGCGAGTGTAGGTGCCAAGGAAGTTTCCTTTAAAAATCCTCGTCAACTCACCCCAAGAATCAGAGGAGTAAGGTGGCAAGTTCATTATCCATGTTCGTGCAGCTCTAGTCAAAGCAGTGGGCAAATTGCAACACTTGATCTTTTCGTCACCACCAGCCGCATCGATCACCGTGGAATAGATGGACACGAATTCCCCGGGGTCGGCGTTGCTGTCGTACTTCTCCGCCAGATTGGGCTTAAACTTGTCGGGCCACTGCACTGATCGGAGATAGGGGCCGAGGGCTTGATAAGCCGGTGGCCCAGTTTCTGAAGCAAGACATGGTGGACCCATGGAACCAGATCGTCTTGGTGCTTGCGAAGGTCGCCCGCCTAGGCGCTGATGAATGGAGGGTGCCCTGCGTTGCCGATTCAAGGCATGATGGGCATCAGATGGTGCCAACTCCCGATCTTGACGCCTTCGGCAGTCAGATGATGACCCATGTTCGGATACAGATGGTCTTTGATCATTTGTCGGCCGAGTCTTCCCCGAAGGTTGGAGACGGCGGTGGCTGCAGCAACTCCATTGTTCGCAGGTGGCGTTGTGTTGAGCCGACCCGCAGGCTCGGCAACTTGTTGAACCAATGGGGCCAAGGGGGTACCATCGGGAGCCAACCGATTCAGCGACTCCAGCGCCGTCTGTAACCGGATGGCGTCAAACTCCGGACCAAGGTTGCGCGGCGTCACCATCGATGGAGCCTAGGATCGGGACTTGAAAGATCCGATAGTAGGCAAGCTGCTGGAGGAGGCCTCCAAATCCCGCCCAGCCATGTAGATCTGGCGAGCGGGATCGACGCCATCGTCTTCGGAATCACCTCCAATTTCAGGGCAATCTTCGTTGTCCCACGATTCATCATCACTGTCCGGGCTCCCGATCCCGAAGCCCGGAAAGTAACGTCCTTCTAGTATTGCTTGGACGACTTGCACTTCTAGGGCAGAGCCAGAGATCGGATCCGAAGAGAATTCTGCCTCCGGTAGGGTTCCCGATGGAGAGCCCCATACCCCTGTCGTAGCCTCCCGGAACGCACTAGCCGAGTTCGTGAACCCGAACGGCATATGCTCCCCCAAAGACATTGTCTCCTGCTTTTCCTGGACGACTCTGTCATGGAGGTTGATCGAGGCCACCAGTTCTGCCAGAAGCGCCTACTGCGCGTCTGGCGGGTTAACTTGTTGAAGATCTCCGTTCCCGTCGGCGACGAAGGCCAAAGATCCGAAGCGGAACTCGGCGCCGACAGGAAACTTCATGTTGTTCGCAGATCCCATCTGATGCTCTTGACGGAATCTCGACGCTGCCCCCCTACGTGGCGCGCCTCTGTTGTCACCCGATTGAACGGGGTGTTCGGCAGATATTTGGATCGGTGGGAGCAACGTGGGTAGCGAGATCGATCTAAGAACACGCAGAGGGTTTTATACTGGTTCAGGCCTCCCAAAAGATAAAAACCCTACGTCCAGTGCGATCTTGTATAATGTGGCAGCCTTTACGCTAGGGTTTCGCAAGATGCCAGATAGATTTTTCCCGGAGGGGTTACATGAGTATTTATAAGCTAGTTACCGCCTATCAGAGTCCTTTCTAATTACAGTACTCCTTCTCCGTATCTAACAGGGAGATCGTATCCTTCCCGTAAACTGTACCGTGTAAGGCAAGTCTTCGGAAAAGTTTAAAAATAGTATTCGGAATATCCGGGACCTAGGTCTACGACACTTAGTAATGATCTTGAAAGGTTTGGCTATCAATTGTGCAGTTCCTTTGTGAACTCCAGAGATCTGCTAGTTGTAACATCCTGGCCCAGGGCTTAATAGGATTGATAGAGTACTCATATCAACAAGTTGCAACTTCTTTTCCGGAAGTTTATTTCGAAAGAACTTCGGGTTAAGCGTGCTTGGCCCGGAGCAATTTCGGGATGGGTGACCGACCGGGAAGTCGTTCCCGGGTGCGCATGAGTGAGGACAAAGTGCGCAGGAAAGACGTGTGTGATCTGTGAGGATAGTCTTGATTCTTAGAGAGCTGCCAGGCGTGCGGGCCCGGCCTCGGGGAGGCGGGACGCTACAAATGGTATCAGAGCCGACCCTCGCGGTTTCACGGGCGCATGTGGGCGCAGTTGCGCAGGCATGGTGCGCATGGCTGGTGTGGGCCTAGAGTGGTCACACAGCATGGCACATGCGCTGGCACTGGACGCACGACGTGGCCAAGAGGGGACGTTCCTGGACTGGGGTTTGACCGACGAGGACGTCGGTCTTCTAAGGGGGTGAGTATGTAACATCCTGGCCCAGGGCTTAATAGGATTGATAGAATAC